>JABUQX010110143.1:0-13469 GCA_015478945.1 Trachelipus rathkii | reverse complement strand
CATTGTACTTCGTTCCAGTCAGATTGGGTGTTTAACCGTTTTCGCATTTATCGTGAAACTATATCGCGTTCTTAGTGTATTTATATATATATATATATATATACGGTATATATAGTTAAGAAGAAGAGGATGATTTTGTCACTCTACCTAATACCTCCTCCCTACTAATAAGTACCTTGTCCCCAAAATATCTGTTTCTTTTTACACTTTCAAACCCACACACATTCACCATCACCTCTTCATTACTGGAAATGTTATGCAGATTTTCGAAGTGTTAACTCCACACTCTCCTCGCATCCATTTCATTAGTCACGAAAGTACCATCCCTATTCATCAATCTATGAAGATTAATTCTTTCTTAACCTTTCGTACTTCCTTCCAGAAGAGTTTCCTATTTCCTTGTAAATTCCCAT
Organism: Trachelipus rathkii; assembly: GCA_015478945.1. Classification (NCBI taxonomy): domain Eukaryota; kingdom Metazoa; phylum Arthropoda; class Malacostraca; order Isopoda; family Trachelipodidae; genus Trachelipus; species Trachelipus rathkii. Next base: position 13,056 of record JABUQX010110143.1, on the reverse strand, counting down.
TAATCCTCCTTCCAAACTGTTCATTTGCCTCTTTTCTCCTCCTACGTATGCAACTTTTAGTCTTACATTTTTCCACATTATCTATTTCTATACATATTTCTTTTGAGACCTCATTTAGCACTTTTAACTAATCTTTTTAACCTTTAATCCCTTGCATCATCTCTTCATTCCACCACTCACTACTGACATTCTTACTTCCTACTTTAGCACATCCACATACTTCTCTAGCATTACTAATAGAAGTTTCCTTCATTTCCGTTCAAATTTTTTCAGTTTCATCTTGTTCACATTCAACTGATTTATTTGTAAGTGCTCTCACATACTTTTCCTTATAACCTTGTTCTCTTAACTTCACGCTCTAAATTCTTCTCACTTCCTTCCTTATCTCTTTCCTTTCCATCCATGCCCCCCACTAACTTAATCTTACATAAAACATTACAATGATCTGATATTTCCTTTCCCTTATGCAGATTTTCGAAGTGTTCCCCCACGCTCTCCTCATATCCATTTCATTAGTCACGAAAGTACCATCCCTATTCATCAATCTATGAAGATTAGCTCTTTCTTAACCTTTCGTACTTCCTTCCAGAAGAGTTTCCTATTCCCTTGTAAATTCCCATTAATCCTCCTTCCAAACTGTTCATTTGCCTCTTTTCTCCTTCTACGTATGCAACTTTCAGTCTTCAATTTTTCCACATTATCAATTTCTATAAATATTTCTTTTGAGACCTCATTTATCACTTTTAACTAATCTTTTTAACCTTTAATCGCTTGCATCATCTCTTCATTCCACCACTCACTACTGACATTCTTACTTCCTACTTTAGCACATCCACATACTTCTCTTCCATTACTAATTGAGGCTTTCTTTATTTGAATTCAAGTTTGTTCAGATTCATCTTGTTCACATTCAACTGATTTATTTGTAAGTGCTCTCACATACTTTTCCTTTTAACCTTGCTCTCTTAACTTCTCACTCTAAATTCTCCTTACTTCCTTCCTTATCCTTTCCTCTTTCCTCTAACTTAATCTTACATAAAACAATACAATGACCTGATATTACCATTCCCTTATGCAGATTTTTGAAGTTACGAAAGTATCATCCTTATTCATTAATCTATGAAGATTCCACTTATTCTTATTCTTAACCTTTCACCCTTCCTTCCAGAAGAGCTTCCTATTCCCTTGTAAGTTCCCATTCATCCTCCTTCCAAACTGTTCATTTACCTCATTTTCCTCCTACGTATGCAAATGCAACTTTTAGTCTTCCTTTTTCCTCCTTATATAATTTCAAACACCTTTCATTTGAAACCTCATCACTGGCTTTTAGTACATTCAACCACGCCTCTTTTTTACTTTTAAACGCTTGCATCACCTCTTCATTCCACCATACACTGTTAACATTCTTACTTCCTACTTTAGCACATCCACATACTTCTCTTGCACTACTAGCAAACGCTTTCTTCATGTGCTTCCAGATTTGTTCAGTTTCATCTTGCTCACATTCAACTGATTTATTTGTAAACGCTCTTAGATACTTTAACTTATTACCTTGTTCACTTAACTTCTCAATCCCAATTCTTCCCACTTCCTTCCTTATCGTCTTCCTCTCCATCCAAGCCCCACTAACGTAAACTTACATAAAACCACATAATGATCCAATAATCTCATAACATAATTCAACACCTTCTTTACCAACACAAAACCAATCCTACTTTTCACTTTGATACCATCTCTACTTACACCAACTCTGGTATACTTATGAATATTCTTGTGTTTGAAGAAAGTATTACTTACACACATACCTCTCTCCTCACAGAAATCAATCACTTTCCTGCCATTCTCATTTTCTCCCGTCACCCCAAAGCCATCTGTTATACCATCCATTTTTTGATCACTTATCCAACACACTCAGTCTGACCCTGCTACTCACCCCATCCAAAACATCATTCAGATTATCCCAGAAAATCGCACTCTCCTCAACATCACCCTCAGATGGACCATATGGCCCAACCACACATACTATGGCATTTTCAAACTTAAATTTAGCCATTAGAATTCTAATACAGAAACAGAATCCACCATAGCTCTGTGCTACAGGTCACTCATCAGAATTGCAGCTCCTTCTCTCCCCTCCACTCATTCTTTTTCACTCGAGGACACACACACATTTCACACATCTTCACCGTTTCCTTTCATCTTTGTTTCAGTAAAAGCGAGCAAATCAAATTTACCCTTTTCTAAATACATCTATCACCTCTCTCTCTTCTTCTCCTCATCATTTGTATCTTTGACATTCATGTACCCATAGGATTCATTCATTTTCGCCGAAAGATAGCAAGTTGCTTACGGCTATCACGACCTTATATATATATATATATATATATATATATATATATATATATATATATATATATATATATATATATATATATATATATATATATATATATATATTTAATAAAATATATATATATATATATATATCTTTCTATATATAAATTTATATATCTATATAATATATATATATATATATATATATATATATATATATATATATATATATATATATATATATATATATATATATATATATATATATATATATATATATATATATATATATATTATATTTCAGATATAATTTGGGAGAATGATAACTTCATTGGAAAATCTTTGTGGGGTTCCAGCTTTGGTTGAAATATTAAACCATCCTGACATCAAGAAAGAAATATTTCGCTTCCCCATAAATGAGGATAATTACAGGGAACGGGATGTTGCTCTTCAGAGAACAGTGTCTGAATTTTTGAAAGATTTTAACCCAGTGTTAAAGTTATACACTCCAAGACATTTAATTATTTTAATTGGATTCCAAATGTTGAAATGGGCAAATTATCAAAAAAAATATTTTGATTTGTCCGTTAAATTTAGTCAAAATTTTATTAAAAGTTCTTTTTTCACATCGAAAGGGTTGATTGATGAAGATAAAGCAGCGAGAGAACTATTGATGGAACCAAGTTTAAGTATTTGTCTTAAATATAAAATAGCTTGCCAATATTTTTTGGAAGACATTATCCCACGTTTATGGAAGGTATTACGAAAAAATTATCCAAATTTTAAAAAAATGTTTAAAGAACATAAACATAAAACTCTGATGGTAATGTGGTCTTATTATCTTGAAAAGAAAAATTCAACTTCAGCGCTAAAACAAAAAGTTATAAGACGTAAGTTTAAGATACGCGTTTTCTCTTATGGATTAAAATATAAAAATATTGCAGCAATTAAATTTAGTCTTGGTTCAAAAGGGGGATCCGGGAAGAACAAAGAAGTAAAAATAATAAGAAGACTTGTTTATAAAACTTTCTGTGATTATTTGGCTTCTTTAAAGGAGTTAGAGCTTCAGCTATACTCGGCAGAGTTCGATGATCTCTTTTGCAAAGACTTTCTAGCTAATCGCAATATTATATTGTATTTTATTAGTTTAATGAACAAAAGGGAATTGAAAGAATTGTTTTTAGATATTTGTTTCAGCTACGAAATATTTAAATGGTTTTTACTTTGGCCATATCAAAATAAATTTATGGATATGGCATATATAATCCTCGAGAATTTTGGTGTAGAGGAATATTATTATCTATTGAATGCAATTATTAGGCTTCTTAATGACCAATATGCGTGTCAGTCTTATAATTATCGCTTGTTACTAAGAGAGTTTTGGATTAAGAGTCCAGCTCACTTGAAGGAAGGGATTGTAACCGCTGAATCAGGCGAAATTATTTCTTTTGAACCTCTAATAACATATTTATTCGAGATAAAGAATTTTACATCTGATGATTTTGCCAATATTAATTTAATTTTAGAAAGTGCAGATTCAGTTCGAAAAGAACACATTTTTAAGGAGAGAGGAACTGAGATCTTTGAAATCATAATATTTGTTCATGGTAATTTTAGATTAGCTGATTTGTTCTTAAAGACTCTTGATTTAAATGAAGAGACTGTACAGGAGTTTAAAAAAGATTTTCTAATTGACTTCTTCTATCAACTAATGATGAAGAGGAATATAAATTTTATTGATGAAATCTTTAAATGGGTTGCTGGAAGGGATGAGATAGACGATCTTAAGGAAGAAATTTTCAAGTTTTTTATTCATCGTGAAAGAATTGAATTTTTTTTCTTTGATTTGAAAGAGGAAACTCCATTTTGTGTTTTAAATAAGATTATGAAGTGGCTCCTCATAACTGATGAAAAAATAGAGGAATGGAAAAAGAATATAGTTTATTCACCACTCGACCGATATAACAACCACGAATGGTTTGATCAGCTTTTAAAATACCGTGGTTATTCCCTCGAGGAAGCATCAGATATTAAGAGAGATTTACTGTTAGAAAAATTGCCTGGAATTGCGAAGCTCTCTTTGATTAACGAAGAAATGGAATCACTTTTTAAGAATGTTTTCTTTTTGTGTTTGTTTGAAAAAGAAAAATTAATAGAATTTACTTACTTTTTGCGTTCTTTTTTTGAGGACTCTATCAAACAGAAAATGTGTATACTATGTTTGAACAATAACGATGTTCATGATAATGGAGAACAAGCACATGATAATGGAGAACAAGCACAGTTATACTGTGAGAATCATGGAACAAATGGATTTATTTCTCTTAACGAAGTCGATAGAATTTGTTCTTCTTTTTTAGAACAATTCGAATTCTTACTTAAAGAAGATGAATTAAGATTCGATAAATCACTATCATATTTATATTTATGGTGAAATAAATATAAATTTCATTGCAATATGTTTTATTTTTTATACCTTGGAATTGAAGTATATATATATATATATATATATATATATTATATTAATATATATATATATAAATATATATATAATAATAATATTATATACTACTATAATATTGATATAATATAATTATATCTTGGAAAAGAAATATACTATATATATATTATACTATATATTATTTGCTAAATAAATCGGCTTGTATAACGGATGGAAAGGTATAAAATGGATTATTGTAAGACAATGAAGCGGGCTGTCTCTGCCTCGGTGATTCGAACACAGCTCCTGCGTGCTGAGAGTACGAAATGTTACATCGTCATAACCACTTACGGCCATCCGATGAACCAAGGAAAGACAACTCGTTACGTGTTTTTAAGCCGCCCAGGGATTCTCATTAGGAACGTTTTTCACCCGATGTAAAAAAAAGTCATTCCGACTATTCTTTAATTTATTTAAAATATTAAGAGAGAACATGCACAGGAGGAGGATAGAGAGAGAGAGAGAATGAGAGAAGAGAGAGAGGAGAGAGATGAGGAGAGAGAGAGGAGAAGAGGATAATTATACTGACGAGAGAGAGAGAGAGGAGAGATTTTTGCTTCAATAATATTCGCTTTATAAAAAAAGAGATATTTAAACCAATTATAGATCGTGGCAAGAGACATGTTTTTGTCATGATGAAAAACGTTATAATGGGAATTTAGACGCGTAAAAATTACACTTGAAGGTGACTTGTTTTGGATTCAACGGGATGGCTGTGTGGCTAAGCTATTATCTAACATTTCGCATTCTCCTCACGGTGGAGCGCGGTGCTTGGAATCCAGCGAGGACACGTTTCTTCTCCTCCAATTATTTGCGAAAGCTCTATCATATACCTTTGAATATTATATTTATATTATTATGTTTCTATTATTATTATTATATTATTCATTATTATTAATTCTCTATTATTTTACTATTATATTATATTATTTTATTATTATTATTATGATTATTATTATATATCCTGCTCCTGTATCCCCAGATTGGCTGGCCGAAACGTGAGCTGCGTAGCATACACGGATACAGAAGGTAGTAGAAGAAAATGATGCAAGTCGAAAAGAAAGCCACCCCACATTTTAACTTTCCCTTTATACCCCTCAGCGAGAATCGTCGCAATTAGCATAAATCCACCTCTGAGGGCGTCGAGACCGGCGAACGGGACCCTTACTCTGGGTATTTCGTCAATGTGGAATTCATCCTGGCATAGCTCACAACCATATCTCCTCAAACCCCGCTATTCACTGCCTGTCATGCACCTCTTCTAGCGCTCTGCTAAACTTCCATTCCTCTTTTCCAGGCATGCTTTTACTGACTCAATCACTTGATTCGGGTTCAGCGAGCGATTCTGCACACTTCGCCACTTAACATAGCTGCTTAACCAACCGACTATCATTAATCCTTTCCATATGACAAGCCATCTCAATCATTTCTTTTATTTACGACCTTTTCTTCACCACCCACACAACTCGCCTAATGCGTTTCCGATTTCTTCATTTTATTCAGATGCCTTTTTACATCAAACAGCGCCCTAAGATTTCTCATCTGAACACTTTGTACCTTGATCTATACCTCTTATTCCGACAACTCTCTCTTATACTAATATTAACACAGTTAACAACAATTCCAGCATAACCTAGGCACTCAAGAATGAGTCCCGTTTACTTCCACAAAGGGATTTAATTGCACAGCCACCTTCTACTTTCACAACTTCCTAGTACTTTCTGGCGATCATTAGTTCCCTTTCATTCCATACGATAATAGTTCTAATGTTTAACTCAGAGGCACTTGTTCAGTGTGCTCCCATCTAACATGGCTTTTAGAACACGGACTCCCTCACTCGCATACCAATAGTCTACTTCGTGATCTCATTTTACTTTATCTTCTCCTTTTACACCACTCCTGATGAAAACCAAATCCCTCTGCCAATCACGTCAAACTCTCTTTAGATTCACCACACTGAAACCAAGTATCCAAGACAGTACAATTCCAATTCCCATGCTCATTCTGTGTAACAGCCTTCCCTAGCCACCCTACACCTACCAACCCTACACCCCCACCTCTGAAGTTCAATCACATAACATCATCCGTATACAAATTAAAAACCAAAGAACATACACATTCCTGCTTTACACCGCATTTATATTAAGATCTCACTTTCGACACCACATTCTACTTACGCAAGCAACACTAGACGGCACACATACTTTTGGATTCCTCAGAAGCTACACCACACCATATATCACGTAACACTCACGGAGACCTTCCCTATTAATCCCGTCATATAGACCTGTTGCAAATACATTAACATAAATACAATTTATTCTTCTTCTCTCTCAGTTTTTTCAATCATTGTTTCAGTGTAAAATTGATCCACACATCTCTACCACTTCTAAATGTTTCTTATTTTTACAGTATAATTATATATAATATACGATATATATATTATATATATATATATATATATATATACTATATATATGGTATATTACTACATTATATATATATTAGTATATATATAATATTATATATATATATATATATATATATATAATATAATATTATATATACTATACTATATATTATATTATATATAGTATACTATATATATGATATTATATATATATATATATATATTATATATATATAATATATATAATATATATATATATATATTATTATATAGTATTATATTATTATATTATTTATATATAATCTAATATATATATATATATATATTTATATATATACCCCCCCTATACTATATTATATTCTATTATATACTATTATATATTACTATATATATATATATACTATATAGTATAATATATAATATATTATATATTATCATATAATATAATACTTATATTATAATATTATATACTATTTATGATATATATATATATAATATATATCATATACGTATTATATATATATTATTATAGTATATATATACTAGTATATATAATTCAATATACTATATATAATCATACTATATATATATAATAAATATTAATAGTGGTGAGGTTGCTGGGATCGACGGGCTGAAGCGAGAAGTGGATTTAGTCAGCAAGGCAGGAGGCGAGGAAGAAAGGTACATATAGATAGTAGAGAATGACGAGGGTTTTGTGAGGGGTATCGTCGTGTAGGGCTTGACCAGAGGGATGAACCCCACAATTGACGAAGCATACACAGGACGGGCTTCCTCTTAATCTCGTTGAAACTACGGCTGGATCTTTTCTGACAGCAGACGACTTCTCACTTGGGGTATTAAAGGGGACGTAACACATGATTAAGATTTCTTTTCGACTCGAATTATGTTCTACTACATTTCTGTTTCCGGTGTATACGACGCTCGTCACCCTCAATCTGAGGAAAAGAGGTGGCAATTTTTTTTAATTTTATATATATATATATATATTATATATATATATATATTATAATTAGATATATATATATATAATATATATATTACTATTCTTAATTTATATATATTATATATATTATTTATATTATAGTATATATATATATAGGTAGTATATATATATAATATTTATAATATATATAATAATATATTATATGATATATTATATTGTATCATATAGTATTAATATATATATATATATTATATTATATATATATGTATATAGTACTCCACTGTTAAATATATAGCTATAGTATATATTGTAATATATAATAAAGGTTTTCTTGCCATGTTAAGCTGCACAGGATTAGCACCGTCGTCCATTTGCTTGCTTACTCTTGCCCAGCGTTGAATACTTTTTGCGCCTTGAAGCCTGTGGAGAGCTCTGGGAGAACGAGTTTTGAGGCCTAATGAAGCAGATACTAGTTCTACTAACTTGGCGATAAACCCATACTTAAGAGGTTTAAATTTTGAGGACTGGCGTCGGAATCCATTGCGCTCGCAAGAAAATGGCTTTCTAGAGTGCTCTACGGTTAAGAGTTTCGGGCCAAAGAAATATGCGGACCACTGGAACAGGCGAAAGCTCTCTGGAAGTTGTTACTATATTATATATATTAACTTCTTATTATATATATATAGTATATATTATTATATATATATAATATATAGCTATATAATAGGTGGGGTTTACTATATATACCTATATATAGAAAATATATAATTAATATATATTAATTAGTATATATATAATATCTATTATATTAGTATCTATATATACTATACTATATATATATATTATACTATATATAGTATATATAATATATATTATATATATATATATATATATATATTATAATAGTATAGATATATACTGTATTCGCCGATTTTGAGATGAGCGAACAAGGTTGTACAGAATTCTTCCTTTTTCAAATTTTTATTTTCAAATAAGCAATAAGCCTAAAATATAAAGCAATAATTATAAAAAATATCATAATATAATATAATAAATATAATAATATAAATATAATAATAAGAATAATAAATAATAATATAATAATAATAATTAATAATAATAATATAATAATAATAATTAATAATAATATAATAGTTAGAAATTAAAACTGTATTGAAAATAAAGTGAAATAAAAAATGTTGATAATAGAAATACTAATATCGAGATTTAAAATTATTATTTAATAATAGTATTAATAATAGTATATAATAATATTAATAATAATAATAATAATAATAATAATAATAATAATAATAATAATAATAATAATATAATAATAATAATATAATAATAAATAAAAATATTAATATTTTGTAATAATTCACACAAATATTGTTTTATAAGCCAAAAAAAAAAAAAAAAAAATCAAAATATAAGTGACTTCATAAATGTTCAAAAAAGTTCATAAATAGACACACCAGAAAATCTTTCATCTAATCTTCTCCAGAAGAAAATTCATATCCACTCTCGAAAGTGGAGAATTTCCATGCCGAAAAACCCTAAACGTAGAAAGGTAATGCCATCTGAGGTTCAAAAGGTAAGAGTGTCGGACTTTCCTCTCAGAGGCGCATATTTTTTTTATAAAGATGTTTTTTTTTGTTTGTTGTAAGGATGAATAGTTTTCTAACTTGAAACTAAGCATAACCAGTTAATAAAGTTACTTATTATATCTATATATATACATATATTTATATACATATATACATATCTAATATATATTATATATTTATATATTATATTATAATATATATATATAAACTATATATATATATATATATATACTTATATATATCCCTATATATATTATATGTGTTGGTGTGTGTGTGTGTGTGGTGTGTATGTGTGTGTGTGGAATAATAATGTGTGGGTGTGTGTGTGTGGTGTGTGTGTGTGTGTTTGGAATCCAGGTTAAAGTTTTGATTTTGCAAAAAGAGGCCCCGCTATTTAGGTGTCGTTGAACAGAAGTACCATTTCATTAATACCAATACCATCTCCAGGTGGTGGCATTGGAGGGGGTGGGGCATTCCAATAGTACCCTGTCCTGTATGTTCTATATGTTCTATAAGATTGAGGATCTGCTGAAGCAGAAGGGTCAGGATTGGCACTCGGTTCAGGATCTGGGTTGGCTCTTGGTTGAGAAAAACTGCTGGTGCCATTTGTAAAACAAATAGTTGCAAACCAGGATCGTTGAAACGATGAAAATTCTCTGCAATATTATTTATTATTATTATTATTATTATTATTATTATTATTATTATTATTATTATTATTAATTATTATTATTATTATTATTATTATTATTATTATTATTATTATTATTATTATTATTATTATTATTATTATTATTATTATTATTATTATTATTATTATTATTATCAGATTTTATGATTATTATTAATATAATATTATTATTATTTATATTATTCCTATATAATCATCATCTATTATTATTTTTATTATTTCATATTATCTTGATTATATATTATTATTATGATTAATATTTTGATATTATTATTGTATATTATTAATTTATTGATTGATTATCGTTTTGAATAATATAATGAACATTGACATTGATATTATTATTATTAGATATTACTGACTGAATATTAATTGATTATCATTTTGATTATATTATTACTTATATATTATTATTATGATTATACTCATTATTATTATTATTATTATTATTATTATTATTATATATTTTATTATTATTATATAGTAATATTGCAGTGATTATATTTAGTTGAATAGTTGAAATAATAGAAGCAGTAATTGTAATTATATATATATATATATATATTATATATATATTCAGTTTTATATCTGATATGTAATAGGATAAACTGGAATATAATAAACTACCATATATATATAGTATCCATATATATATATATCAGTTTTTATCTTACGAAATCATGATGGTGAAAAATTATATCTTGACAAGATTTGTTTTCATGACTTTTTCAAACTGTTCTGGAGAAATTCTCTGCGTCCTTTTTTATACAAATTTTATTAGAAGGAAACTTGATAGGATCCAAAGACACTATTCAAGAACAATCACATTCCTTATTTTTTATTCATATATAACCTATATATATATATATATATATATAAATACGTAGATATATATTTATATACTATAATTATATATAGTATAAATATTATATATTATATATATATATATACTATATATATAATAATATATATATACTATATATATATATATATACTATATATATATATTATGATATAATTAGTATACATATATATCTATATATATATATATAATATACTATATATAATATATATACCCCTCCTATAGTATAATATATATATATATATTATATATATATAAGTACTATATAATATACATGAATATTTATATATATATATTAATATCTATATATAATTATATATATATTATACTCATATAAATATATATATATATATTATATAAATATATTAAACTATACTGTATATATATATATATATATATATAATTATAATATATAATATAATATATAATCATTATATATATTATATATAATATATATATACTATAGTATATATTATATATATATACATAATACATATATTACTATATATTCATATATATATATATAATTATATAATATATATCAATATTATATATATAGGACTATAGTTATCTATAGGTTCATGGGAGTGTCTATATATATATAATCATATCTATATAAAATATATATATACTATATATCTATATTATATAATATAGTACTATATTAGTATATATATATATATATATATATGTTGTAAATATACTATTATAGTTATATATATATATATATATATATATAAAAAAATATAACTCCAAGCCTTCTAGTCTTTCAACATCTCTCTAGAATTCATTTCCGCGAGTTTATACTTGTTCTATCTTTTCTCTACTCCCATGTTTCCTCCCCATACACATTTCCTCCATCTCATATCCCTGATGATGCGATCTGACCTCTTACTGTTCTCCTATACTTATCAATTCTGCTGGCAATTCGTGATCTCCAATGCACTTCCTCCATCTCTACCGAACATTCCACCCAGATACTTTTATTTTTCTACGTTTTCAATCACCACTACATCCACCTTCACTACCAATTCCATTCCTTCCATTCTGCTTACTATCATAATTTCAGTTAGATCAACGTTCATATTTTTTTTTTTTACCACCACTCACGGGCTGGGCTCTTTTCAAGAAGGGGGCAGAAAATAAAATACATAAAAACCCACCCAAGCCTAACGCAAATCTCTCAGGTGTGCGCAGACGTGGGTTTTAAAGAGAGGAAGATTAAATACAGTAAGGAAAAAACAGAAGATGCAAGGAGTTCCACAGAGCAGAGGAGCTGGAAAGAAGGATGCACCACAATGAACAAGCCTGGGATTTTTCAATGCTCACGTAAATTATGCGAGAGCATGGCACCCTTTGTATTGCGAGGGACGCAATGGAGGTTAATGCGAGTGTAGTGGCCAACTTCCTCTGAGCATCTAAGCCGTTGTGACCTATCAGGAATAGAAGTTATGTTGCGCCCAACGTGCACCGTCTGATTGGATAGAGGCGTCAGGCAGAGTTAGAAAAGTACCGGACAGTTGTTAATTAGTTTCTCTTAGCTCATGGACTCAACCTTATCAATTAGAAGGGTGGGAGCCGGAGCCCCCCCAGATGTGAAAACAGTACTCCAAACAAGGGGATAAGCCCTTAAGATATGAGTAGCTGTGCAGGGAAGAAAAATTCCGCAACTGAATCCTCTTTTT
>JABUQX010110142.1:0-16757 GCA_015478945.1 Trachelipus rathkii | reverse complement strand
CAACCCCAAACTCACCATTCTCCTTGACTGAGTCCAATCCAGTTTTTCCTCGGTTTTTCCCAGCGATCGATTCCCAAGCACCCCTCACCCTAGACATCCTCTTAAGCAACCCGACATATCCTCAATCCTCTTCATTATGATACCAAAAACTTCTCAAAGAGTGTACTGTTTTCATTCTTCTCATTTAGGCATATTTCTCTACACCACACAACTCCAGGCCTTGAATTCCTCTCTTTATCAATTCCTCTCACACCTACCACGCCCCCTAAGATTGATCCATCTGAAAAACACTTGGTACCTTTAGGTGCACTTCAAATACCTCTTATTTTTCCTTCTACATGTAACACAGAAAACACATTACATCATGCAGAAAACCCTTAGTCCTCTTAGTTCCCTTTTTCATCCCACCACTAGTAAGGGGGGTTATTTTGTTTAAAAAATTTCACCAACCAGGCCTTCCTAAAATTCAACAACTTTCCTACTACACTCATCATCGCGTTCCCTTTTCATCCAACCATATTATCCTAAATATTTTTAAATTCAGACACGTGGTTCCAGTGGCTTACCATCTAACTTACCTCACACCGCGACTCCCTCACTCACTACCATAACCCTTACTCTTATCTACATTACTTTAAAACTCCTCCTTTCACTTCATCCTCTCAAATCTCTCTACCAATCTCTCAAACTGGCTCTTCAAGATTCGCCACACAATACCAAATCGTCCTCCATTCTACACCATCCCCTGCCCACCCCCCCCCCTCTAAATTCTTCCGATAACCAACATTCACATACCAAAATTGAATATAATTAAACCCAAGAGGACATAACACATCCCTTGCCTCACTCCGCCTTTAATATAAAACAATCACTCTCCACTCCATATTTTCTTAAAGCAACCTCCACTCCTTCATTCCCCATCATTCTAACACCTTCCCCTGCCACCCCTACCTCTAATTCTTTCATAACCCGCATCGCATATACAAATTAAATAACCCAAGGAGACATACTATCCTTGCGCTCACCTTTGTTATTAATGTTAACCCCAAATCACTTTTCAACTCCATTTATTCTACACCTCTTCACTGTCGGTCATATATGGCCTTTGATTCCATTTCAGAACACCATATATACACTAAAACACCTGCCCATAGAGCTTCCCTATTATAACTATGATACGCCTGTTGCAGATCCATGAACCTAAATGACAATTTTATTCTTCGCTCTCATTTTCTCAATCTATTTTTGTGCTCAATGTCAAAAAAAAATTTGAATCCCACACTTCCTCTACCAATTCGAAATGCAACTTTGTCTTCACCCAATTAGTCCCTTCATCACTCGACGTTACTACTCCTATACAGAAGATACACTAATATGTACAATACTAAAAATAAACTAATTCCCATAGTTCCCCACAGTTCCCCTATCACCCCTTACCCTTATAAATGGGTACTATTACTGCTCTCCTCCAATCCCGTCTGAATTATACCCTCCATAAAACGCTTTGTTACGCAACTTCCAATTCCATTCAATCACCATCGCGGCCTCCGTCTTGATCATTACCAGTAATGGTTCCTTCTATGCCTGCAAATTTACCAGTTCTCAGCTTCTCACTCTACTCCATTACCTCCAGCTTGACTTATTACCTCTTCCCCAGAATACCTATTATTTCTTGCTTCACCAAAACCCACACACATTCACATATATCACTTTTCATTTACTGCCAAATGGTGCAACACAAAAAGTGTTCCCTCCACACACCCCTCACATCCATTTCATTCAGTTAACGAAACCAGCCATTCCCCTAAGTTAATTAGTTCTATGCCAGATTCCCCTTATTCTCATTTTCTTAACCTTTCGCATTTCCTTCCAAAAAGACTTCCCAGTCCCCTTGTAAGTCCCCCATCATCCTCCTTCCACTAACTGTTCATTTACCTCATTCTTTCCTCCTACAAATCCTCCTTCTAAACTAATTCTTTGATTTTATTCCAAACACTTTTCTTTTGAAACCTCGTCGTTGGCTTTTAGTACATTCAACAACGCCTCTTTTTTACTTTTACCAACCGCTTTCATCGCCTCTTCATTTCACCACTCACTGTTAACATTCTTACTTCCTACTTTAGCACATCCACATACTTCTCTTGCACTACTCACAAACGCGTCATACATTTGCGTCCAGATTTGTTAAGTTTCATCTTGTTCACATTCAACTGATACTTTTCCACAGTGAACCTCTTCTCGGTCTTGTGAAGCCCTAAGGGTATGAGATGAATGTGTTGGGGGCTTTTCTTTCAACTTACGTCATGCTCTTCTGTCAAACTATTCTATTTTCATGCATTGCATGTTACACACCTAACTCCCATCTGTAGGAAGTGAATGGAGGATAAAGAAAAGAATTTAAGGAGTGACAACCTACGTAAATTACTCTTTAGGTCGGATTGGGAAGACAAACGTTTTTCAGTGACTGATTATTCTACTTTAAGTGAGATTCTTGTAATCAAAGCAATTCTACTGAATTCTTTGAATGTGTTCTTGTCTAAAAAATGGAGTAATTTAGGCTTTATTGCAGTTCCAATTAAAGCTTTCCGCATTGAAATGATTTGGTCAGTAATGACGTAACACTAGGTAGGGATAAGAATTCAGCTAAATGGAAAGAAATATTTGCCAAGGTTAGCCCAGGCTACTGCTAACTGAAGCTAAAGGGAGAACTTGACTCAGAAAAAACTGTGACAAGAATTTCTAAACTAATTGTAATATAGTCTTTATTTAACTTGCTTTTAAATTTTTAGTCATTTTTATCAACCTTTAATTTTTGTGAAAATTTTATTGCAATTGTTATCATTATTATTTTTATTTTTTTAGCATGAAACTTCTTGCCTGTGGAGACCAACTAGGAAGAGTATTTATCTGGCAGTTACCTGTTAACTTTATTTCACCTTCTGCATTCGAACAAAATACATTAGCTGATTTGGTTCAGATTTCGGCAGAGTGAGAGAGAGATTGGGTAGTCTTGATATACTGAAATCTGTTTTAATGAATTGAGGATTTTATTCCATTCTTACAAGCACGTAACTTTGTTGAGGCACAATGTAAATGTAATTAATTTGTTACCCAATTACTTTACAGTAAGTTAGAAGTCAAAGGGTGCAAGTTACAAAATTATAAAAATTGAGATGTGCAACTTTGGACACATCAAGTATTAAATCGTTTGTAGGGGGAGGGGGGAAGAGATATAAGTGATTCAGTTGTTCTGTGCCATGTGGTTAATTTATTATTACCCTATGTATTTCTGATCAACGCAAACTTTCAATCTAATTCTTAACAAATACTTTGTTTCTGATCCTCCTAATTTGTCTTAGTTTCTTTTACGTGGAACTCGGTCTAGGAATGTTCACAAAAGGTTTTTTCTTTTATTTATCTTTCAATGAAAATAAGTATAAAAGGTTAGCGGTTGCTAAAATTTGAACAGGAAACAAATAGATACAGTAGGTTAATATTTTAGTCGTTTAAGGGTAAGTAAAATCTGTCCTCAGGAGAATACAGCCGCTGTGAACATTTTGAAATTATTGTATTTATATTTATTTACTATATTTCGAAATAAAACTACTAAAGTTACTGTTGCCTTATTTTGATAAATTCTGTAAAAAATATTCTAGGTAGGTATAATTTGAAGTACATTAAAAGATATGCATTAAAATAAAATCTGCTACTGAACGTCAATTCTAACTTTACATCATTTATTGTTTAGACTAATAATTTTTTGAGCATTTCACTATTTTATTATATGGAGAAAATATTTAGAAAATTTGGAGAATCTCATTTTCAAATTATTAACAAAAAATGTAGTAGAGCTGAAATTGTTTTAAGTTAGATTAAATATAGCTTAGAGAAGAGCTTTCTCTTACTAGAAGTGATTTATTTGTTCATCAAACAAATCTTTTATGTTTTCCCAGTTACAACCATGATGCATGTATCAATTCTATATTTGATCGCTGTATATGGTTGCCGAAAGATAATCGATAAATTTAGAAAATTTTTAAAGCATTGCTCAAAAATAATTGTGTCCCTGAAACAAAATCATTTAAGGGAAGAAGAAACTGAGAAGAAGAATGAAGACGATTTTTAAGAGTACTGAACAAGTGTCCTGCGGGAAATTAAGCTTGAAGAATTAGAATGAGGAAATGAGTGTTCGAAATAGAAGATATAAATTTGTATAATATATATTATATTGTAATACATTTTCAATATTTTCGCCATTTAAAATTTAAAAGATAAATTTATAAAAGATATAAATTGTTGAGAGAAAATTAAATATAAATCTTATACGAATGAAAAAAAACTGCCAATTAGTAACTTACCTTAAGCATTCGGTTTAATTTAATAAGCTCGTGCTAAGTTTCATATTTTTTGCTTCATTTGGTTGCCATAGTGATCATCCAAGAAATTAATAGCTGCATTTATTTCAATTTTAAGGGTAAACCCCGTTTAGAGTTTCGGTCCCCATCTCATGTGGGAACCTTACCATTTCTGATTCCACTGGAATCATCCATCCTCTTCTGTTATGCATTCCATTCATTTGTCCTTTTTTCGTCACGGACCCCTCCTGGGGGTTCTCAAACACCCTTGAAGGTTCGGAAACCCTCAAAATCGGTTTCTACGGGTTCGCTAACAAAGGTAAAGATGCCTTACTCGGTCTATTATAAGTTTGTATAGAGATTCAGCTTCGGATCCGGCATGAGTCAATTCAGACTCCGTTTTCTTCGTCTCCGAGTCCTGTTGGTATTTATTTTTCGTCTAGCTACCGCCATTCCCTACTTGGAGGGGCTCAGCACCCCCCCTACATGGGACGTAGCAGCGTGAAACCGCGGCTCAGGCTAGCTGACGTCACCAACAGTTGAGTAGCAAGTTTGGTAGGGATACGATAATTAGAACTTCCTAAAGTGAGGGGGAAAAGTGTGGCTTATAAGACTTTTTCTTAGACCCATCGGAACTAGTAATTAGCTGGAGTGTTTTTTAATTTCTCATGACGTACAAAATTTTATTTTTACGAACTTACCCATGACAGTCCTAGCAAGCCGATGGATGGGAATAATCTAATTAATATATATCAACATTTTCGAGCGAAGTCCTTCCACTAGATTGTTCACAAATGGGCAACAGTGGCCTAACATGAGAGTTGTTGCCGATTTTTCAAAACAAAGCTCTCTCATAGTTTCTTCCCATTGTCATTATACGTGACGTTCTTCAATCTTCTGATTACAACTGCTGTTTTGCAAACTCGAGATGAATTTAAACTTTAGAGGATCTTATCAACATTTAGTCTTCTGTGGAATTCACTGATAAACAAACTGGAAGCTGAAAAATCTCTAAAGCTTGTCAGAGTATACAAAGAATTATGAGAACAACAAATGAATTTTAACTCTACTGTTTATTAGTTGCTAAATAATAATTAAAAGGAATTTTATTGTACTATTTTATATATGAATTAATGTTCTCTATATTTAGTTTCATTTGTGTGATAGTCATAATTATATTTTAGTACATTTAAGAATAAGACCTTTCTTATCCCATCAGTCACATGCGCAAAGTCATTATGGCAAAAGCATTAAAGCTAATCCAACTGTATGCCAAGGTTAAGAATAGTATTTCAATTCTTGCTATTGGGTGTTTTCACTTAAAAATGCAAAAATACAGCAAATAGTCTATATGTCAAATACACGTGTCTTAAGGTATTTATTCATTTTTTTTTGTAGGCTTTATTGTTAACTCTTAGTAGGAAGCATCCTAGCATCTGGAAATAAAACAATTTCAAAAATAAAAAGGATTCTATTTCTAAAATATCCCCTCCCAGGTATCCTGGCGTAACTACTACGTTTTGAAACTGAAATTAAAATTAGGCACTAAAAAAAACCGGAACATGTATTTATTACATATATATTTGTTTATCTATCACAAAGTGTTTACATACATATCACGAAAATGTATCGAATAATTAACATTATTAAACAAAACCTGAGGTTTTTTTTTTTTTATAAACTTCAATAAAAAGCAAACATTTTGCATAAATATCTAAATAAAAAATATCTAAAAAAATGTTTGTTTATTTAAAACACACTTACAAATTTAATACATAATTAAATATATTACTCTTTCAAGTATATAAACATTAAAATAAAATATATAGTTTGCTAATTTCATATATAATATATATATATATTTATAATATATATATAGAATATATATTAATATATATATATGATATATCATATATAATTATATTATATATAATATATATATATATATATATATATATATATATATATATATATATATATATATATATATATATATATAAATATATATATTAATTTTGTTTTCTTTATCTACCTCTTTCCCCAAGACTGTCATGCGTGCGTGTCATGCATCGGAAAAGAAAAGCAGTAAGAATATGATAAAGTCGAAAAGAAAGCCCAGCGCTTACCGCCCCTCTCTGTACCATTAACTTCGTGAGAAACTCGTCACATTACAGAAAATCCACCCGTAGAGCGTCATGCGGACCCGCGACGGACCCTCACTATGGGTAAATCGCAATTAAGGGTTCATCCTTGGCCCCAGTGGCCACAAGCCATACCCCGCATACAACCGAATCCCTCCATTCACTCCTATTATTGCACCTTTTCCTTTATTCTCCCTCTGCCAAACTCACATTTCTCTCCTTTCAGACATTCGTTCACGGATTCAAAATCAACTTTTTCTTCGGTTCTCCCAGCCGGTCGATTCACACACTCGCCACTATTACATCCGCTTAACCAACCGACTATCATTCATCCCATTCCACATGACCAAAACCATCTCAACATACTTTCATTATTCTCTCATTTACCCTGTTCTTCACACTACACAACTCTCTAAGACGTTCATTCCTCATTATAATTCCTTCTCAAAAAAACCTAACACCCCCCTTAAGATTGTCCAATCTGAACACAATTTAACTTTAGATCAACACTCATTCCGACCCATAGTCTCACTTTACTATACATTAAACACAGTAACACAGTACCTCATGTCAAGACCCTAGCGCACTCCAGACTTAGTTCCTTTCACAATCCACCCACGATTTAATTCAAACAGCACCTTTCTGCATCACAAACTTTCCCTACTACACTCTGCATTCATTCCGTTCCCTTCATCCAACATATATCCTAATATTAAACTCGGACACTTGTCTCAGTCGCCTATCATCCAAACACAACTTTCAACACGGGCGGACTGTCCTCACTCACAACCAAACCATTACTTCTATCTACGTTTACTTTCAAACCCCGTCCATTTTACACACCTGCCAAATCTCTACCAATCTCTCAAACTTCAGATTCGCCCACACAAAAACCAAATCATAGGCAAGTAGGCACCCTCACTCACCTCCATTCTCATTCATTCTAACACCCTCCCCTTTCATAACCCCATCCATATAATACAAATTGAATAACGAAAGGAGACATTAAAAAACCCCCCCCCCCCCCAAACATCCCGCCTCACAATGGCTTTTAATTATTAACAACCAATCACTTTGGACAACATTTTTTCTCATACACTCTCTGTCATATCGTCATACAACTTTTGATTCCATTCAAGAAGCAGCTTACCACCAACACCTATATCACTAACACCTGCCATAGAGCTTCCCTATTAATCCTATCCTTAAATCTTTAAAAAGTCTATAAAACCTAAAAACATTTATTCTTCTTCTCCCTAATTTCTCAATCATGTGTTTCAATGTAAAGATTTTTGATTCACACATCTCTACCACTCGTAAACGCGACCTTGTTTCTTTTACCAAATTCAGTCCCTTCAGGTTCACGACGCAGTCTTTCGATCCAAAATACCAGCATATTATATCTTCCCTACAACACTCAATAAACTAATTTCCCCGTAAATTCCTACCGTTCCCTTTATCTCCCTTACCCTATATAGGTACTTATACTGACCCCTCCATCCCCGGGAACTATTAACTCCCATAAACGGCTTATTACACAACTTCCAAACCAATCAATCACCATCTCGCCTCCGTTTCTTGATCATTTCAAGCAGTTAATTTCCTCTGTACTGCAGATTTACCATTCATCTTCAACTTACTCACTCTACCCATTACCTCCTCCCCAAAATACACTATTTTGGCTTACACCATCAAACCCACACACATTCGCTATCTCCTCTTCCATAATTCCCAATATTATAAAGATTTCGAAGTTTCTTTCCACACTTCCTCTCACCATCCCATTCATCAGTTACAAAAGCCACCATCCCTATTCATTATCTAAGCAGATTTCCCTTATTTCTCATTCTTAACCTTTCGCGCTGTCTTCCAGAAGAAGCTTCTTATTACCTTGTAAGTCCCCCATTCATCCTCCATCCAAACTGTTATTACCTCTTCTTGTCTCCTACGTATGCACCTATTTGAGTATTTTTTTCCTTATATAATTCCAAAAACATCCTTTCTTTTGAAACTTCATCATTGGCTTTAGTACATTTCATTCACGCTTTTTTTTAACTTTACACCGCTTGCCACCACTTCATTGCCACCACTCGCTATTAACATTCTTACTTCCTACTTTAGCACATTCACATACTTCCTTGCACTGCTAAACAATGCCTTCTTCATTTTGCTCCCAGATTTGTTCAGTTTCAACTTGTGTTCACATTCAACCGATTTACTTGCGACGCTCTTACATACTTATCCTATTACTTTGTTCACTTAACTTCTCACATTTAGAATATATATATATATATATATATATATATATATATATATATATATATATATATATAATATATATATATATATAGTATATATTATATATAATATATATAGATATATATATATATATACTATATATATAATATATGTAATATTATAGTATATAATATATATAGATAATATAATATATTTGTAGATACTGTACTGTGACTTTTTTTCTGAAAAATTTTTTCTAAGTTCAAAAAAATTCTAAGTTCAGAAAGTTAGTTAAGTAAAGTTTTTTAAAAATTCTTTAGTGCAAGCTTCTGGAATTTTCCATATTAATGGTTTGTTCCCAATGAACTGTTCTGAAAAAAAATAAAATGAAAAATTCACCGTTTCTTGAACTAGAAAATATTTCAGAAAAACATCTTAGAAAACCAGTACTACTTAACATGTGCCATTTTAAATATATATAGATATATATAATAAAATATAATAATAATATATTATATATATATATATGATATATATATAATATATATAAGTATATATACAGTGGCTGCTCGTCCATAGGCACTTGCGAAACTGCAGCCCCCCAAGAGAGTTCAAGTATACCTACTAAACATTAAAAGTATTTGTGTTTTTCCTTGTAACTCTCTCATATACTATGATAATATATATATATACTATATATATTAAGATAACTAATATATATATATATATATAATTATATATATATAGTATAATAATTTATATTACAAAAAAAAAGTTTCCAGTCTCCTATTAGCAGCAAATTCTAAAAGCTTCTGCTAGAATTACTGTATATTTTTTACTTATGTAAAACGATCGTAATTTGTCATCGGGAGTAGCTTAATAAAGTTGAGTTGGAACCAAAAATGAATTTTTTCCGTCTGAATATATATTTTTTTTTTTTAATTTCACTTTTTTGCTCTTGAAAATTTTGATCCATTTGGCAAATTTTTAACTGATCGTTTTTCAAAACATTCATTCGCATTAATGTAAAGTATATAATATATATATGATAATATATAATATATATATATATATCTATATATATTATATATATATATATATATAATATATACTATATATATATATATATCAATATATATATAATATATATTTATATAAAAATTTACATATATCTCGCAATGTAGGTTATACTGAATAGATATATACATAAATATACTATACTATTCTAATATATATATAAAGCAGCACCCTTTTGCACAAGAACCACGAACAAGCCGCCACTAGTATTATTATATATTGTACTACCAAATATATAAAATTTATTATAAAATATAATACACAGATATATAATATATATATATATTATTATATATATATATATAATATAATATTATATAATTATATATATATATATATATATATATATATATTTACCCCATCTAAAAAGTTTATAAAAAATAATAATAAAAATCTGCATAAGAAACTAAAAGAAATTGGTAAGACGAATTTAGAGAAAAACACAACTTAACAAAAATATTTTTGTGAGGGTTTAAAATAACAAATTTCAGTTTTGAAATGAAATTAAACATTAGACATTTCGTCAAAACACACGACATATACACACACAAAAAGAAAAAAAAGAATTAATGCTAGTTGGAAAACCAATGGAAACTGGTTTATCATACTTTGTTTTTTTTACCTTTGTATTTTTGTTCTTTTAGCTTACAAAAGTATCAAGTAAATTAATTACCAGATTGTGGATGAATGTTTGACAAGTGCCTTACAGGCAAAAAAATAAATATTGAAGAGCTGGCATGCAATGTCAAGCTACATAATCTATACTTTACAATAATAATAAAAATTATTATTACTATTATTTTTAAGTTTTCTTTTTGCCCCTGACTACGGTAACAGCCACCATAAAAGTATAAATTACTTTTTTTATTCGACTAATATGTCCTCAATTCTATAGGATTTTCTCTTGGATTTCGCTTAACATTCGTGTACAATTCCTACATATAAAGGATTTTGTCTTTTGGTTTTTGCTTAGGCTTTGTATACATTTTGACCTTAGTTTCCAACCCCTTAAAACACACCATGCAGTAGAATTTCGAGAACCATTCGATCTTGAACATATGGGTCCGTATATAAACTACGTTACTGAACTTTCCACTTCAAAGCATTTAAAACATTTGATATTAAGACAAAA
The DNA here is from genome assembly GCA_015478945.1 of Trachelipus rathkii. Lineage (NCBI taxonomy): Eukaryota > Metazoa > Arthropoda > Malacostraca > Isopoda > Trachelipodidae > Trachelipus > Trachelipus rathkii. Next base: position 5,814 of record JABUQX010110142.1, on the reverse strand, counting down.
GTAGGTACGTTTTTATTTTTTTTAATTGTCATTTTAGTATTTTGCTTTCTAAACCGTCCACTTTCTATTTTAACCATCTCCAGTCAGAATTTTCAATCTCCAATGGTCACTTCCTTAAACGTTTGCTACCGAAATTAATAATCCTCCGAACTTAAAATGCATCTGCCATCCCTTACAACACTCTCTGATCTACTCTCCACCTATTACCATGTTTCGTCTAGATCTGTAGACCTACAGTATGAAACCCATCGTTCACCCTTGCTAGATTTCCTTTCTAGTACAATTTATCCTTAAATAAAAATAAGTTTTCTTTACAAGGAAAAGAAAAACACTAAAACAGCCAAATAACAAGGGGGGTTGTCATAACTTTTAATAACAGAAACACTGCTTTAGTCTGGAGCAGAAATATGTGGTACAGGTGATATATTGTTCCACAAGGAATGGAGACATTAAGCTAACAGAAGAAGGAGGAGGAGATTGAAAAACTATATATACACCTTCTAAATTCCGCCATATTCGCCCATAAAGCATTTTGACTATTATCATCAATAATATTCCAAATATGTTCCTGTGAGTGCTGGAGAAAGAATTTCCACATCGTAAGTTCTGAGTGTCGTAGGAGGCGACAAAAGGAACAGTTTGGGGCAGCTCCCGCTATCACTAATTTATGCCCTGAAATGCTCATGCGTGACTCGAATCCCTGATACATGTTCACCAACCCCAACCTGCAGTCCTACGAAAAGGCAGCTGACGATCATGATTGACGATTATATAGATACATATGATATATACATACATATTGTTAGTTATTATTATACTCGGTAGTATTATTATATATCAGATTATTCTATTATGTTATTATCATATTATATTGCTATTACATACATATTATACATATTATTATTATTAGTTCGGCCGGTGGTGGCAGCTGCAGTGGTGGCGGTGGTGGTGGCGGTGGTGGTGATGGCGGTGGTGGTGGCGGTGGCAGGCGGTGGTGGTGGCGGCGGCAGGATCAACGATAAAATCGTCCCGGCGGTGGTGGTGGCGGCGGTGGTGGTGGTGGTGGTGGCGGCGGTGGCGGTGGTGGCATGGCATGGCACATGCTGCTCACTGCTCTGCTGCGCACTCAGTGGTGATTGTGACTCCTGCGACGGCTGCTGCTGCCGCCACTGGTCTACCCAGCACACACATGGCAGCATGGTGGCACTGCTGCACACTGCTGCGAGTAAGTAAGTATACATACATGCACTGCTGCTCTGCTGCTGCTCACAGGCATGGCAAGGCAGTGCAGCAGGATCGATCAGATGACTCACCAGCGGCGCCGCATGTCTTGGCTCGCAGCCGTGGTGGCACGGCAGCGTGGGTGCACAGCAGCACACCTGCTGCTGCTGCTGCTGCTGCACAGGCAAGTGGCATGGCACACTGCTGCAGCGGAAGGCGGCATGGTGGCATGAAGCACACACTCTGCTGCATGCTGCACACAGTGGTGGTGGTGGTGGTGGTGGTGGTGGTGGTGGTGGTGGTGGTGGTGGTGGTGGTGGTGGTGGTGGTGGTGGTGGTGGTGGTGGTGGTGGTCTCATACATATTATTATTGTTATTATTACTGTTATTATACATATTATTACATATAATATTGGTTATTAATTTTTATTTTCATGCAGATAATTTTCTGCTTTTAGATTATTATTTTCGTTATTATTGTTATGTTATGCTACTAATATATATATATATATATATATATATAATTTTTATTTGTTTATATCCATACATAAATATTATCATCAGTAATCTTGCACTCGACATTAAATAATTCAACCTCTTTCAAACTCAAAAACACTATATAGAATGCAAAAAAGAAGGAGAAAGGGGTTTTAATTTGTTCAAAGTTACAAATCACTTACAAATGTGTTGATTTTATATTACTTTACCTGTAAACAAGTATGATGGTCAATTACTAAAATTAATTGAAGTGTCAAACAATGTTCATCTACTGTACAATTGATCAAAATAGCTACAATAAAAATTGCAGTACATGTAATCAATTGCTAATGTTAAAAACATTATTAATATTAAATTGTTTATGTGAATAATATAAATATTTTTTATATTAAATTCACACAGCAATAACCTATATAACATGCAAATAATAATAATAATAATAATAATAATAATAATAATAATAATAATAATAATAATAATAATAATAATAATAATAATAATAATAATAATAATAAAAATTAAAAATTGTTTCTGTGAGTAAAACTTATGATACATTATATAAGGTTTTTAAAACCTCAACGAAACTTCCTAGTATAAGGAACATTTTTTCCCCTTAAACTAGTGTTCCATATTTGTATATTTGGGAGACCGGACAATTTGAATAATAATAATACATTTAATTTCATTTTGACTGAATGGAACCATCAGGAAGCAATTTGACGACACTTTCTGCGAATTGGCAAACATGTTTATCAGCTCCGGGGACATCTATCAATCGTCTTAACACATCATCAACGCCTTCTCTAATTAGCATTGGGCAATATCTTGAACCTAGAAAGGCAAAAAAAAAAAAAAAAAATTGTTACTACTAAACTATATAAAAATCAGTTTCTAACGAATTTTATTTACATTTCATTCCTAGAATTTGAATACAATACATTTCAATGGTCAAAATAATTTCCTCGACCTCTCCTAAATTTTAAATATTTTCAATTGTGTCACTTTTTACGTGCACCGACAAAATATGAAATATTTATATCGTTGGTATTATTCACAAATTAAAATTTTTTATCTTACTGATCTAAAGAAAAATGGCTTCACTTATTATAACTAATACTTACTGTTTTTAGTTGTACATGATGAAGAGCCCAAACTGCCCACAACTGAACTTGAGGCTTGTCTAAGCCATTGAAAGAGGAATAAAGGGTTGAAAGACCGATATGCAAACCATTTCTTCTTTAGGTTGGCTCCATCCCATAACAACTTCACCCTATGAAAATTTTTATAGACATTAAATTTATTTACTAGTGGCAAAATTTAACAGCATTTTTATATATATATATATATATATATATAATACAGCAGTACATATATATATATATATATATATATATATATATATATATTATATATATAAAGATATATATATATATATATATGATCATATATATATATATATATATTATGATATATATATATATATATATATATATATATATATATATATATATATATATATATATATTAATTCACAAGTTAGGTAGGTCCCTTCTATACAAGCGCTTAAAAACGACTTTAATGTCAGACTTTTAACTCTTGTCTAATGGCAGTTGAATAGATCAATGAGCAGTGCATTATTCCATCTATACGAGAGCTTTCAACACTCATCTAGATACACAATGCTGTACATTAACCTATTCAACTTCAACTAACGTTAACGCTTTTAAATCTTAAGCGTTTTAATCGCTCGTACTGGAAGCGCGACCTTAAAGCTGAAGTTATGTTTTTACTTACGAGCTCGGTCAGGAGGTCTCCCGTGACACTCCACTGTCCCTCCAGCAGTCGTGTCCCGCACATACTAAATGAGCAACAATGCCAGCAGCGAAATAACTAACCTCTACTTGTTCCGATCGCAATAAACCTCAAATATATATATAGCATATATATATATATATATATATTTCTATATACATAATATATATTTATTTCGATATAAATATATATATATATATATATATATATATATATATATATATATATATATATATATATATATATATATATGATATAGGAAATATATAGGAAAGTTGGAATGGCAGGTAGGTGGCTGGTGCAATTAAATCGTTGGTGAATGTTAAAGGACAGAGTCTTGAGTGCGCTAGGGTCTTACATGAGGGCATGTTGTTACTGAATGTTATAATAGAGAAACTATGGTCTGGAATAAGAAGTATACATCTAAAGTTCAATGTTCAGATGGACAACTTAGGGGCGTGCTAGGTGTGAGAAGAATTGATAAAATGAGGAATGAACGTATTATGGTGTGAAGAATGGGGCAAACGAGAGAATAAATGAAAGTATGTTGAGATGGTTTGGTCATGTGGAAAGGATGAATGATAGTCGGTTGTTAAGCGGATGGTATTGTGGCGAGTGTGTTGGGAAACCGACCGGCTGGGAGACCGAAGAAAAGGGGATGAGTCAGTAAACGAATGTCTGAGGGAGAAATGTGAGTTTGGCAGAGGCGAGAATAAAGGTGCATAATAGAGAGAATGGCTGGGCTTTGTGAGGGGGTATGGTTGTGGGCACACCTGTGCCAAGAGACGATTTACCATAAGGGGGTCCGTCGTAACTTCGTGAAGCTCTAGGGTTCTGCAGACGAAGTTCTTACTAATTAATGGTACAGAAGGGCGGCAAGGCTGGGCTTCTCTTCAACCCATGCCATTTTCATTGCTTCTTTTCTCCGATGATGTATCGCATCCTTACCTGAACTTGTGAGAAAAAGGCATATGAAGAAGAATATATATATATATATATATGGTTATATATTATTATATATATATATTATATATATATATATATATATATATATTATTGTATATATATATATGTTGTTGTTATTATTGTTGTTATTATATATATTATATTATTATTATTATTATATTATATATATTATTATTATATATATATATATATATTATTATTATATATATATATATCTCTTTCTCTTCTCATTCTATCTTTTTTCCCAAGATTGGGAGCAAGGAGCGCCACATTATCGGAAAAGAAAAGCAGTAGGAGAGTATGACAAATGTCGAAAAGAAAGACCATTAATTAGTGAAAACTCGTCACAGACAGAAATCCACTCCTAGAGTTTCATGGGACCGCGACGGACCCTCACTCACTATGGCATCTGTCAATGGGCGGTTCATCCCTTACCCAGGTGGGCCAACCATGCCCCCCATACAAAACCCCGCCATTCTCTCCTATCATCATGCACCTTATTCGCCTCCCGCCAAACCTCACATTTCTCCTCGCACATTCGCCGTTCACCGACTAATCCACTTCTTCGGTCTCCCAGCCGGTCGGTTCCCCAACATACTCTCCACTATACATCCGCTTAACCAACCGGGACTATCATTCATCCTTTCCACATGACCAAACCATCTCAACATACTTTCATTTATTCTCTCATTTACCCCTTTCTTCACACCACACAATACGTTCATTCCTCATTTTATCAATTCTTCTCACACCTAACACGCCCCAAAGATTGTCCATCTGAACACATTGAACTTTTTGGATCTTTACTTTATTCCAGACCATAGTCCACTACCATACAATAACACAGGTAATAACATACCTCATGTAAGACTCTAGCGCACCTAAGACTGGGTCCCTTTACATTCACCAACGATCACTGCACCAGCAACCTTCCTGCCATTCACAACTTTCCGCCACACTCTGCATCATCCGTTCCCCTTCTCATCCAACACATACCCTTAAATATTTAAACTCAGACACTTGCTCCAGCTGCTCACCATCTAACATAACTTCACACTGGAGGACTGTCCTCACTCTCACAACCATAACCTTACTCTTATCTACGTTTACTTTCAAACCCCACTTTTTACACACCCTGCCAAATCTCTACCAATCCTCTCAAACTCTCTTCAGATTCGCCACACACAGAACCAAATCATCCGCATATAATAGGTAGGGGCCCCCTCCACTCATCTCCATTCTCCATCATTCTAACACCATTTCCTGCCATCCCCACCTCGAATTCTTTCTTAACATAACCCCATATATATATAAGGC
>JABUQX010110141.1:15000-16073 GCA_015478945.1 Trachelipus rathkii | reverse complement strand
GGAGCGAGGACGAGAGAGAGAAGACACGAGTGAGAATAGTGAGGAACGAAGAGGAGAGAGACGAGACAATGAGATCGAGAGACGATGATCGGAGGAGAGAGAGAGACACGGAGAAGGACAAGAGAGAGACAGGAGAACAGAGGACAGATAGGACACAGGAAGGTTTATATGACACAAAGGAATAGACAGGAGAAGTTATAGAGAAAGACAGAGAACAACAGAGACAGATACAGAGACAGAGACAGAGACCAGAGAGACGAGAGAGACGCGAGAGGAGAGAGGAGAGAAAAGAGAGAGAGAGGAGAGAGAGAGAGAGAGGGAGAGAGAGAGAGAGAGATTCTTTCATTCATCAAAAGATTTGAAACTTTAAAATCTTATTAATCAGACCTCAACTCTTATCTCAATAAACAGACAGAAACATTCGGACAAAATTTCAATGAGCGATGAACATCAAATAAGAAATATCGAACAAAGAATAAGGAACAAGAATGTTAAAAATTGAAGGGACAAAGAACAAAGATTAAGTAGCAAAAAAAATAAGGAACAAATAAAAAAAAAAAAAAAAAAAAATAATAATAATAAAAATAAAAACGAAGAAAAGAACAAAGAATAAGCAAGGAACAATGAACAGAATTAGGAACAATTTAAACATTTGAACGAGAAGAATGCCAGGCAATGAACAAGGGATAAAGGAATGAAAGAATAAGGAAGCAAAAAATGAACAAATGAGAAAGAACAAACATAGAACAAGGAACAATGAACAAAATAAATGAACTAAGAACATTGACTAGCAAAGAATAAACGAACAAGGAACGGCGAAAAGGAACAACGAACAAGCAACATGAAAAGAGAAATAAGGAATAGCATGCAAAGAACATCGAACAATGAAAATTAAGGAATAAAGAACAAAAGACAGAAAGGAAAAATAAAAAGAAACAAAGAACAAAACACAAAGAGCAAAGAACAATGAACAAAGAACAACGAATAGGTAGCACAGAACAATAAACAAGTTTTAAAGAATAAGTCAGAAGAAACGAGGAATAAAGAACAACGAACATCGAAACGAACAGCGA
>JABUQX010110141.1:0-12500 GCA_015478945.1 Trachelipus rathkii | reverse complement strand
ATCTTTTTATGAATGAAAAGATCTCTCTCTCTCTCTCTCCTCTCTCTCTCTCTCTCTCTCTCTCTCTCTCTCTTCTCTCTCTCTACTCTCTTCTCTCCTCTCTCTCTCTCTCTCTCTCTCATTTCACGAAAAATTCCCGATTCACATCTAACCAATAAAATCAGGACAAAATAAAATTTTATTTTATTTGCAGTAACAACTTTTGAAATATTCAAGATAAGAAGAGAGAGATAGAGAGATAGAGAGATAGAGAGATAGAGAGATAGAGAGATAGAGAGGTAGATAGATAGATAGATAGATAGATAGATAGATAGATAGATAGATAGATAGAAAGAGAGATAGATAGATAGATAGATAGATAGGTAAATTGATAGAAAAGATAGATAAAAGAATAAAAAAAAAAATAGTAGATAGATAGATAGATAGATAGATAGATAGAGAGAGAGAGATTCTTTCATTCATCAAAAGATTTGGAACTTTAAAATCTTATTAATCAGAACTCAACTCTTATTTCAATGAACACACAGAAACATTCGGGCAAAATTTCAATGAGCAATGAACAACAAATAAAAAATGTCGAACAAAGAAAATAAGGAACAAGAATGTTAATAAATAAAGGGACAAAGAAAAAGGATTAAGTAGCAAAAAAATAAGGAACAAATACAAAATAATAATAATAATAATAGTAATAATAATAATAATAATAATAATAATAATAATAAAAATAATAATAAAATAAAAACGAAAAAAAGAACAAGAACAAGCAAGGAACAATGAACGGAATTAATAACAACAAACATCGAACAAGAAGAATGCAGCAATGAACAAGAAAAAGGAATGAAGAATAAGGAACAAAGAATGAACAAATGAGAAAAAACAAACATGGAACAAGGAACAATGAACAAAGAACATCGATTAGCAAAGGAAAGACCAAACATGGAACAAGGAACAATGAAGAAAATAAATGAACAAAGAACATCGATTAGCAAAGAATAAACGAACAAGGAAAGGCGAAAAGGAACAATGAACAAGCAACATGTAAAGAGAAATAAGAAACATCATGCAAAGAATAGCGAACAATGAAAATTAAGGAATAACGAACAAAAGACAGAAAGGAAATATAAAAAGAAACAAAGAAGATACAAGGAGCGAAGAACAACGAACAACGAATAGGTAGCATAGAGCAATGAACAAGTAATAAAGAACAAGTCAGAAGAAACGAGGAATAAAGAACAACGAACAGGGAACAAGAAAAACAACGGAAAATAAAGCACAAAGAACAAGGAACAAAAAAAAAAAGAACAACGAACATCGAAAGGAACAGCAAATAGTTAAGAAAAACAAAACAACTAAAAAATAAAGCACAAAGAACAAGGAACAAAAAAAAACAAAGAACAACGAACAAAGAGCTGAAAATATGGAACAAGAGTTAATGTAAGCAAATATGCTTCAATGATATTAGCATTCATTGGAACATTTCTCATATGTTTCGTCTCCCACTCACGTATGTTATCAGCCATATTGACACAATCATTTTCTGTTATGTATGTATGTATGTATGTATGTATGTATGTATGTATGTATGTATGTATGTATGTATGTATGTATGTATGTATGTATGTACACAATCCACAAGGAAAATAAAAAAAGAGAAGTTACCAAGCACTTTCGTGTATTTTACAACACATTATCAAGGTGTTACGCCTTGATAATTTGTGTTGTAAAATACACAAAAGTGCTTGGTAACTTTTTTTTATTTTCCTTGTGGATTGTGTAGAAAGCATATTTCTCGTGCAAAAGAATAAAATTTGATGTATGTATGTTTCTTTTTATCTTTGGCTTGAAGAGAAACGTGGTCCGAAATCGTTTGCCATAATATTTTTATTTACTATGTATATATATATTTATATATAAGTATATATATATATATATATATATTTCTATATAATATATATTATATATATATATAATATATATATATATATATATATATATATATATATATATATATATATATATATATATATATATATATATATTATATATAAAATTTTATTTTCCTCTTTAAAAATTCATCAGGATTAAATAGATATACATAAATAACATTTTAAAATATATATCTACATTATATAAATATATATATAATATAATATATTAGTATAATATATATATAATATATATACATATCAGGGGGTGGGTTTTTTTATGTAGGGTAGGACAAGGAAGGCGAGTCCCTGTATATTTTAGTGATTAATAATGAAAGTAAATTAGAATGAATTGACATTAGGTATGCCAATTAAAACTTAAAGAAAGGAAGAGAGAAAACACCATTAAAGACATTATGAAGTAAGGATTTGGAGCCGGAGCCGGAGCCGGAGCCGGAGCCGGAGCCGGAGCCGGAGTTAAAAATTTCATTGGATGGAGTTTGTGGACGAAAATAAGTTTTGAAAAATGCCGATCCGGTTCAAAGGAAAATATTTCACTATAAAAATAAATGGGTTCATATTTCGGATCCAAGAGCCGCAGTTGCGGAGGTCTCATTATTTTAAAATGATTGGAAGCCCGAAGGCCGGAGCCGGGGGCAGGGCATGGGCCGGGGGCGGGAGCGAGCAAAAACAGATTGAGCAAACGCCCGCTCTCAAGCCCTTCAATAAAAGTGAAAACAATAGCAAATACTCTTTGACATTTAAGTCTTTCGTCTGTCGTAGCATTGCCCAAGCACCGCACCACACCGCACCGCACCGCACCGCACCGTAGCGCACCGCACCGCACCGCACCGCACCAGAGTGAGCGTACCTATGTGCAGCACAGCCCCGCACCAAACCCAACTCTATTCTGCCTCTATTCGTTCTTAATATATATAAATATTATAAATAAAATTATCTCAATTTTTTTTTTAAATAATAAGAACCCATTTAATAAAATTCAAAAATATTTTAAAAAAATAAATAAATAAAAAAAAATGAATTGAAATTTATTATAAAAAAAAAAAATATAAATTGCAACAAAATATGGTAGCCGGAAAGATTTGTGACTTGTAGGTGGAATAATCGTGGGGTAAAGGGGGGAGGGGTGTTTGCTTCGCTCCACCCCCCTCTCTCTTCCGAAACTTCACAACCCCCTACTTTCATAATCTCCCCCCCCCTACTTTCATATTCTCCCTCAAACCGTCGAAGAAAGATGTTTTGTTTCGATATTTCTTTAAAAACAACTTTTCTAGTTTTTTTTTTTTTTTTTTTGGGGGGGGGGGGAGGGGAGAGTTTTTTTTTTTTCTACAAACTACTAAAGAAGCTTTTTTTTATAAATTATTGCAATTTGCCATTTACTTTTAATGTTACCAATATCATCGTTATGATTATATTATTATTATTATTATTATTATTATTATTATTATTATTATTATTATTATTATTATTATTATTATTATTATTATTATTATTATTATTATTATTATTATTATTATTATTATTATTATTATTATTATTATTATATTATTATTATTATTATTTAGGTTTTACATTAGCTCCAGTGTTCTTCAAATCTTTTTTTCCTATTATACATTAATTTTCCTTTTAAAAAAAAAATTGTTTTTTTTGAAAATGGCTTTTTTATTCTTTTTCAAAAGAGTAAAAAACAATTTGGTTTGCCATTTTTGATTCCTAATGAGTTTCTTTCTTAAATATTGGACATCATTAGAAGCAAATTACAAATTAGTGCATTATTATTATTATTATATTATTATTATTATATTATTATTATTATTTATTATTATTATGTGATTATATTCAATTATTATTATTATTATTATTATTATTATTATTATTATTATATTATTATTATTATTTTATTATTATTATTATTATTATTATTATTATTATTATTATTATTATTATTATTATTATTTATTTTTATTCATTATTGATTATTATTATTATATTATTTTATTATTATTATTATTATTATTTTATTATTATTATTATTATATTATTATTATTATTATTATTATTATTATTATTATTATTATTGCTTAAATTATTATTATTTATTATTATTATTATTTATTATTATTATTATTATTATTATTATTATTATTATTATTTTTATTATTATTATTATGTATTAATTATTATATTATTATTATTATTTTATCTATTATTATTATTATTATTATTATTGTTAGTTTATTGTTATTGTTATTGTATATTTTATTATTATGTTATTATATTATTATTATTATTAATTATTATTATTATTATTATATATTATTATTATTATTATTATTATTATTATTATTATTATTATTATTATTATTATTATATTATTATTATTATTATTATTATTATTTTTATCATTTTATCATTTTTACTTTTTTTATTATTTTTATTTATATTAATTTTTTATAATTATTATTATTATTATCATATTATATAATTATTTATTATTGGTATTATTATAATTATTATTGGTATTATTATATATTATTATTATTATTGATTATTATTATTATTATTATTATTATTATATTTTATATTATATATTATTATTATTATTATTATTATTATATATTATTATTATATATCATATTATTATTATTATTATTTTTATAAATTATATATATTATTGTTATTATTATTATATTATTATTATTATTATATTTATTATTATTATTATTATTTATTATTATCATTATTTATTATCATTATATTATTATTATTATTATTATTATTATTATTATTATTATTATATTATTATTTATTATTTATTATTATTATTATTATTATTATTATTATTATTATTGATTATTATTACTAGAAATATCTCTTTAATTAATACAAAAACAGAAAATCTTTTAACGGTATTATTATTATTATTATTTTATAATTATTGATTATTATTGTTATTATTATTATTATATTATTATATATTATATTATTTATTATTATTTATTATTATTATTATTATTATTATTATTATTATTATTATTATTATTATTATTATATTTATTATTATTATTATTATTATTATTATTATTATTATTATTATTATTATTATTATTATTATTATTATTATTATTATTATTATTATTATTATTATTATTATTGTTGATTCTTTATATGATATACGTTATTATTATTATTATTATTATTATTATTATTATTATTATATTTTTTTTTATTATTATTTATTATTATTATTATTATTATTATTATTATTTTATTATTATTATTTAATATTATTAGTTATTATTATTTGATTTATTATTATTGTCTTTTTATTATTATTATTAGTTGTTATTATTATTATTATTATTATTATTATATTATTATTATTATTATCATTATTATTATTATTATTATTATTATTATAAAATGCTCTTTTAAATAGACAAAAACAGAAAATCTTTTATCCAAACTTCGTCAGTAAAAAATAAATCATATCCACTTTTTCAGAAAGTGTGTCCTTAAGTCCGAACAACTCTGAAGAAGGAGGCTTACAGCCTTCCTGGAGGTTCAAAGTAAAAGAGAAAAGAGTTGCGAACTTCTCCTCTCAGAGTCACTTCTTCGGATTCTTTTTCCTTTCAGAGTTAGAAAGAAAACAATTCCCATGAAGATCCTTCTTCAGGATTTAAACCATTCTCGAAGGCTTGTGTTCATTGCAATATTTCGCCACCGAACTCGAGGCATCTTCAGGCAGTAATAAAATTAATTTGTGGGAACTGCTATTATAAATATTATGTTAAATTATTCCACTATTAAAATCAAATAATGATATTGCCAAAAAGATAAATTTCTACATATTAGGTAACCATAATTTCCTTTTTAAATGTTCCTTAAAGAAGACAAATACAGAAAAGCCTAAAAAAAAAAGAAGTCATACCCACTCGTCGGAAACGGAGTCCTTATGTCAAAAAAAAACTATAAAATAAAAAAAAAAAAAAAAAAAAAAAAAGGAGGAGGATTACAGCCTTCCTGGTGGTTCAAAGTTTAAGAGTTGAAGACCATCAACCATGATCATGATAAAACTTTAAATTAGAATAAAAAATAAATTGACCATTAATTAAGCCAACAATTAAAAAAAAATAAGCAGCGAATAAAAATGAGGAATGAATCGAGTAAACAAACAAACAAAAATAAATAAAAATAAAACCAAAAAAAATTAATCTTATTTTTATTAAAACGGAAAAGTTTCTTTGAATTTGAAACAGTTACACACCAACGCCAACCATTTCAATATTTATATTTAATTATTATTATTATTATTATTATTATTATTATTATTATTATTATTATTATTATTATTATTATTATTTTATTATTATTATTATTATTATTATTATTATTATTATTATTATTATTATTATTATTATTATTATTATTATTATTATTATTATTATTATTATTATTATTATTATTATTATTATTATTATTAAAAATATATTATAGGGTCTTACAGTTCTGCTTTATATTATATTTACCTTAAAAATGTATTATTTTAATATTATTATAAAAAAGATTATGGTCACTTGAGTTCGGGGAAAACCACCATGTTATCCTCAGCAGCCTTTTTTTAGGGAAGTGGGCGGATTCCATTATTAGTAGTTAGTATGATGATGATAATGATGATGATGATGATGATGATGATGATGATGATGATGATGATGATGATGATAATAATATCAGTAGAAATGTTCGCGCAACACAATTACTGTTTCTAGAATGAAAATTAAATTATGTTAAACATGATGAAAAATTATAAAATGCGAATTAAGTGAAATTAGTAACTCCCGACGAGTAGCAGTTCCTGTGAATGAAGAGGAGGAAGGAGGGAGATGGGAGTGGAGGGAGTGTGAGGGCAGGAGGGAGGAGGGAGTCTAGTTGCAGGAGTGTGGAAGGAGGAAGGAAGGTGATGGGAGTGGAGGGAGGGTGGAGGCAAGAAGAAGGAGGGAAGAGTGTGGAGCAGAACTGAGGAGTAAATTTTTTTGCCGGAGCTCCAGTTCCATTGTTTTAAAAAGTGCGGCTCCAGCTCCACCAAAACAAAAGTTCCACCAAAAATCTCGAGGTTCTCGGCTCCGGCTCCGACTACTCAGCCTTGGTTTGGATAATGGAGTGACTAGTGTGATAAGAGGTGAAAAGAAGAGGGTTCAAGAGGAGATAAGAAGAAGTGGGGGTTGGAGCACAAAAAGAGATTACACTACAAATGAAAGCTAACAAACAACCAACAAACAAAAAATTAAAAAGGAAAATATGTTAACAACGAGAAGGGGTGCCTGGGGGGAGGGTTGGGAAAAAATAAAATGAGGGAGAGACGTGAAAATAAAGAGGTGGCATGGAAACAGAAAAAATGGGAAAAAGTATTTAAGATTCTCTCTCTCTCTCTCTCTCTCTCTCTCTCTCTCTCTCTCTCTCTCTCTCTCTCTCTCTCTCTCTCTCTCTCTCTCTCTCTCTCTCTCTCTCTCTCTCTCATTTCCACGAAACATTCCCGATTCACATCTAACCAATAAAATCAGGACAAAATAAATTTTTTTATTTGCAGTAATAACTTTTTAGACATTCAAGACAAGATATAGATAGATAGATAGATAGATAAATAGATAGATAGATAGATAGATAGATAGATAGATAGATAGATAGATATATATATATATGCTCTCTTATATACTATATATATATATATTTATGTATATAGCCTTAATATATATATATAATATAATATATATAATAATAATATATAATATATATATATATATCTATAAATATAATTATAACCTATATATATAAATATAATATATATATATATATAAATATATATAATATAAATATATATAGGTATATATAGGTATATATATATATATAAATATATATATAGGTATATATAAGGTTATATATATATATATATGTAATAATATATATATGTATATATGTATATATAATAATAATAACATATGTATATATATATATGTATATGGGCAGGAGGAGGAGAGGAGAGGAGCGAGAGAGAGAGAAGAAGAAAGAAATAAAAAAGAAAAGAGAGAGAGAGAGAGAGAGAGAGAGAGAGAGAGAGAGAGAGAGATTCTTTCATTCATCAAAAGATTTGGAACTTTAAAATCTTATTAATCAGAACTCAACTCTTATCTTAATGAACAGACAGAAACATTCGGACAAAATTTCAATGAGCGATGAACAACAAATAAGAAATATCAAACAAAGAATAAGGAACATGAATGTTAATAAATGAAGGGACAAAGAACAATGATTAAGTAGCAAAAAATATAAGGAACCAATACAAAAAAAAATTATAATAAAATAAAAACGAAAAAGTAAAACAAGAACAAGCAAGGAACAATGAACAGAATTAGGAACAACAAACATTGAACAAGAAGAATGCAGCAATGAACAAGGAAAAGGAATGAAGAATAAGGAACAAAGAATGAACAAATGAGAAAGAACAAACATGGAACAAGGAACAATGAACAAAATAAATGAACAAAGAACATCGATTAGCAAAGAATAAACGAACAAGGAACGGCGAAACGAACAATCAACATGAAAAGAAAAATAAGGAACAGCATGCAAAGAACATCGAACAATGAAAATCAAGGAATAACGAACAAAAGACAAAGGAAAAATAAAAAGAAACAAAGAACAAAACACAAGGAGCAAAGAACAATGAACAAAGAACAACGAATATGTAGCATAGAACAATGAACAAGTAATAAAGAACAAGTCAGAAGAAATGAGGAATAAAGAACAACGAACATCGAAAAGAACAGCGGACAAGAAAAACAACCAAAAATAAAACCCAAAGAGCAAGGAACAAAAAAAACAAGGAACAAAAAAACAAGGAACAAAAAAACAAAGAACAACGAACATCGAAATGAACAACAAGTAGTTAAGAAGAACAAAACAACTAAAAATTAAAGCCCAAAGAACAAGGAACAAAAAAAAACAAAAACAAAAACAAAGAGCAAGGAACAAAAACAAATAACAACGAACATCGAATGGAACAGCAAATAGTTAAGAAGAACAAAACAACTAAAAATAAGGCCCAAAGAACAAGGAACAAAAAAAAACAAAAACAAAAACAAAGAACAAGGAACAAAGAGCTGAAAATATGGAACAAGAGTAAATGTAAGCAAATATGCTTCAATGATATTTGAGCATCATTGCAACCATTTCTCATATGTTTGTCTCCACTCACGTAAGTATGCATGCATATTTGCCACAATCATTTTCTGTATGTATGTATGTATGTATGTATGTATGTATGTATGTATGTATGTATGTATGTATGTATGTATGTATGTATGTATGTATGTATGTATGTATGTATGTATGTATGTATGTATGTATGTATGTATGTACGTATGTACATAATCCACAAGGAAAATAAAAAAAAGGAGTTACCAAGCACTTTCGTGTACATTTCACAACACCTAATCAAGGTACATGGTGTTACCCTTTGATAATTTGTGTTGTAAAATACACAAAAGTGCTTGGTAACTTCTTTTTTTTTATTTTCCTTGTGGATTGTGTACAAAGTATATTTCTCGTGCAAAGAAAACAAATTTTAAAGTATGTGTTTATGTATGTATGTATGTATGTTTCTTTTTATCTTTGGCTTGAAAAGAAACGTATAACCCGAAATCGTTTGCCATAATCTTTTTATTTACTATATATATATATATATATATATATATATATATATATATATATATATTATATATATATATATATATATATATATTATATTATAATATATATATATATATATATATATATATATCAGTTGCGTTTATATAGGGTAGCCAAGGGAGGTAAATCCCTATATATTTTAGTGACTAACTTAATGAAGTAATATTAGAATGACATTGACATAGTATGCAATTAAACTAAAGAAAGGAAAGAGAAAACACCATTAAAGACATTATGAAGTGATCGGGGCCGGAGCCGGAGCCGGAGCCGGAGCCGGAGCCGGAGCCGCAAATTTTTGGATGGAGTTGTGACGAAATAATTTTTAAAGAAATGCCGGATCGGTTCAAAATATATATTTACTATAAATAAATGGGCCATATATTCGGATCCAGAGCAGCAGTTGGAGTCTCTTTATTTTAAAATGATGAAGCTGGGGCCGTGGTCCGGGGGCAGGGGCAGGGGCAGGGGCAGGGGCAGGGGCCGAGACCGGGGGTGGGGCCGGGGCAGGGGCAGGGGCGCTGGCCGTGGCCCGTGAGAAAGCCGTGGCCAGGGGTCAGGGTCGGGAATGGGGCCGTGGGGCCAGGCCAGGAACCGAGGCGAGCAAAAAAAAATGCCCACTCCCAAGCCCACCTGCTATAAAAGTGAAATCAATAGCAAATATCTTTCATATAAGTCTTTCGTTTGCATAAATTTCCGCACCGCGCATCGCACCGCACGGACCAGAGTGAGCGTACCTATGTGCAGCACAGCACCACACCGAACATGGTGTATTGGCAACCTTATTCTGCCTCTATTCGTTCTTAATATATATATATATATATATATATATATATATATATATATATATATATAACTTATATATATATATATATATATAACTACTATATATATATATATATATATATATATATATATATATATATATATATATATATATATATATATATAATATAAATAAAATAATTTTTTTTAAATAAATAAAAAAACATTTAATAAAATTCAAAAATATTTAAAAGAACAAATAAATAAAAAAAATGGAAATTGAAATTTATTAGAAGAATAAACGGAGATAAATCGCAACCAATTATGGTAGCCGGAAAGATTTGTGACTTGTAGGTGGAATAATCGTGGGGTAAAGGGGGGGGGGTTTTCGCTTCGCTCCAGAACTTCTCAACCCCTTCATAATCTCCTCCTCTACTTTCATATTTTCCCTCGAACCGTCGAATAAAGATGTTTTGTTTCAATATTTCTTTAAAAACAACTTTTCTAGTCTTTTTGTTTTTTCTTTTTCTTTCTTTTTTTTCTTTTTTTTCTTTTTTTTTTGGGGGGGAGGGGAGAGTTTTTTTTTCTATCAAACCACTAAAGAGGTTTTATTTTAAATTATTAAAACTGCCATTACTTTTATTGTTACTAATATTATCGTTATTATTATTATTATTATTATTATTATTATTATCATTATTATTATTATTATTATTATTATTATTATTATTATTATTATTATTATTATTATTATTATTATTATTATTATTATTATTATTATTATTATTATTATTGAGGTTTTACATTTAGCTTCCAATCTTCTAAAATGTTTTTCCTATTATATTTTTAATTTCCTTAAAATTGTTTTGAAAATGTTTTTTTTAAAAGAGTAAAAAACAATTTGGTTTGAAATTTTTGGTTCGTAATGAGTTTCTTTCTTAAATATTGGACATCATTAGAAAAAAATTACAAATTAGTGCATTATTATTATTATTATTATTATTATTATTATTATTATTATTATTATTATTATTATTATTATTATTATTATTATTATTATTATTATTATTATTATTTTATTATTATTATTATTGTGTGTGTGTTATTATTATTATTGTGTGTGTGTGTGTGTGTGTGTGTGTGTGTGTATTATTTTACTATTCTTTTAATTTGATTTTTATTTTTTTTTTTCTTTTTTTTATTTTTTTTTATTTTTTATTATTTTATTTTTATTTTTATTATTATTTTTATTATTATTATTTTTATTATTATTATTATTATTATTATTATTATTATTATTATTATTTTTATTTTTTTTTATTATTTTTATTATTATTATTATTATTATTATTATTATTATTATTGTAATTATTATTATTATTATTATTATTTAATTATTATTACTATTATTATTATTATTATTATATTATTAATATAAACTATTATTATTATTATTATTATTATTATTATTATTAATATTGGTATTATTATTATTATTATTATTATTATTACTATTATTATTTATTATTATTATTGTGTTACATTGTTATATTATATTATAAATATTATCAATATTTGATAAAAATATATATATTTTATAAAAACTTAGTTTTAAGCAATAATAATGAACTTTTAACAATAAACTCCATCTTGTGTTTATATTATGTTCAGAATGTGAAGGCAAACGCCATCTACCGACAGCTTCTGCAATGTTTCATTTTATTATATTTACATAAATCTATTTTTAGTTTCAGTTCTACCTATATTTAAATTTATTATATATTTTATGTATATTATTATTATTATTATAAATATATTTATAAATAAAATTGTTATTATATGTACAATTTATGTGTATGTTATATTATTTTATCTAGATAAAAAAACTTAATAAATTCCCATTAATTATAAATAAATAAATATTTATTACTAATATTATTTTATGTATTTATTAGATTTTCATTGTATTATTTTAACCACTATTATTATTATATATATATACATTATATATATACTCTCTATATATATTCATATACCTATATATTT
>JABUQX010110140.1:17500-22850 GCA_015478945.1 Trachelipus rathkii | reverse complement strand
CGTTGGTAGTATTACAAAGAACTTATCTTTTAACTATGTTATTGTTTATGTTTGTTGTTGTCTAACAGATAATATACCCTTTGAACTGTATGGTTCATCGCTACTCGTATCTTGTTACTTTCTTCTGATTGTTGAAAGAAAGAATCTCATTACATTTAGGGATGTTTATACACTATTTTCTTCAGTTGGATAGTTTTTCGCAGTGCTGATACGATGACATCTCCCACGCATCTCTACGCTTGTTGTTGATATCTTCACGAGGAGTTTCGTTATTCCCAACGATGTCATTTATATTTAATCGTAAACCGAATGGCGACTGTTACATTGCTTGTATTCCTGCCAGAGGGTCAAATATAATAAGTATGCATCACTTTATGCAAATGGTTAAAGCATAAAATCATTTTCATGTTTAGAGTTGGTATTTTCTGAAAGGAGGCGGAGTCTAAAAAGAGATAAACCTAAAAACTTTACTTTATTCGTCTTACTCGCTTAGGTATTATGATGTTAGGTATGGTATTGATACATTGTTGATAAATGTTACTGTCATGTAAGATTAACGTTAAATTATGTTAGAATATGCTGGAAAACAGTATAAATACGTTACGTTTGTATTAAAGTTAGTTTACTTTACTGTTTTAAGTGTGGAACTTTGTAATGTTAACAGTTTATTAGGCCGTAAGATGTGTTAGGTTTATCGTTGCACATTATTTTCCTAGTTCATATGATGCTATGTTAGCTTTAATAATGTGAAAACATTGTTATGCTTGCACTATATTATCGCTGGTAGTATATAAAAAATCTCAATGATAAACTTTGCGAATCTGTTAACATATTTATTTCGTGTGTAAGTTGTTAGTTTTCTTGTACATTATTTTCTTAGTTCATGTTACGCTATGTAATTTATGGGATGTATGGAAACTTTTATACGTTAAGTATTATCATTTGATCAGTTATAATTAACCAACGTGATAAATTTTATTAAATTTACGTTGTCCAGAGGTTAGCATTAAACGTAATATGTTGAGATATGCTTGAAAAAAGTAAGATAAGTTACGTTTTTGCATACCATGTTAGTGCTTTACATGTGTAAGTGTGAACTGTTAATGTTAACCAGTTTATTTGTGGTAAGTTTGTTAGCGTTTAGTCTTTGTTGCATTATTTTCTAGTTCATGTTACGCTATGTTAGTTTTATTGATGTGGGAAACTTTATTATGTTAGAGTTATATGTTGTTGAATCAGTATGATAATCGACAAGTTATGATAATTTTGCCTAAATAGGTGTCAGCTGTAAGATTAACGTTAAATATGTTAGAGTGATCTTATGAAAATAGTAAGAATAGGGTTACGTTTGCATGCAATTGTTAGTTACGTTTACTGTGTTAATGTGGAACTTTGTTACTGTTAACAGTTTATCTCATGTTAAAAATTGTGCATAGTTTGTCTTGTTACATTAGTTTCTAGTCAATGATAACGATATGTTAGCTCTTATTATTGAGGAAACTTTCTGACGTTAGCATACTTATCGCTGCTCTGTATGATAGATTAACCAATTGGATAATAATTTTAGTTAAATATTACATGTTAGTTGTAAGTTAGAACATTGTTATGTTAGAGGTATGCTTGACAAAGTTGTGAATAAGTTACGTTTTGTATGCTATGTTAGTTACATTACTGTTGTTAAGTGTGGAACTTGTTAAACGTTAAACAGTTTCATTTTTTTTTTTTTCATTTTGGTTTTAAAAAAGGGGTTGTTGTTTTGTGTTAGGTTTGTCTTTTTGCATTATTTTCTTAGTTCAGTTAACTATGTTAGTTTTATTGATGTGAAAACTTTATTTATTTTAGAGTATATCTGTGAATCAGTTGATGATTAGACAGGTTTCCATGCTAAACGTTTTTTAAATATACGATGTTAATGTAAAAGATTTAACGTTAATACTGTTAGAGTTGTATGCTAAAATATTAAAATAGGTACGCTTTGCATGCAATGTAGTTACTTTACTGCTGTTAATCTAAACTTTGTTATGTTAACAGTTTATTCGTATGTAAGTTGTGATAGGTTTGTCTTTGTAAATTATTTTCTTAGTTCATGTAACGATATGTTAGCTTTTATTGATTTGGAAACTTTGTAGTTAGCATACTTTCCTGCTCGTATGATTAATTAAACCAATGTTTATTGATAAATCTTGTTAAATATTACTGTGTCAATGAAAAATTAACGTTAATATGTTAGATATGCTTGAAAAAGTAAAGAATAAGTACGTTTTGTATGCCTATGTTAGTTACTTTACGTTTGTTAAGGTGAACTTTTTTTAAACGTTAACAGTTTTATTCATGTTTAAGGTGTGCTAGTCGTTGTGTGTTATATTCATAGTTCAAGATGATGGTTAAGTAAGCTTTGTTAATGTGAAAACTTTGCTTACGTCAAACATATACTGATTGATGTTTGTCTCAATAAAGAACTTTATTTTATGTTATGTTTTTTATCCAAATGATACTCGAAATGTGACTTGAATCAATAGATCAATAGAATCATAGATCAAGGTGATGAACAGGAGCGTGGCAGGATTGTGGTGGATACGGGTTGATTACTGATTTACCTGCTTTAGTATGTTAAAAACCACGACAAATTTTAGTAAAAAATTTAACCTTAATCAATATGAATCAATAGATCTATAGATCACAACTGGACAGGAGGGCAGGATGGTGTGGATGTGGTTTGATTTACTATTTACTATTATGTATTGTAAACACGACAATTTGTAGTAAAAAATTTACCTTAATCAATTAGATCAATAGATCAATGAATCACGAATGGGTAGGATGGCAGTATTGATGGTGATCAGGTTTATTTACTGATTACTGCTTTAGGGTATTAAAAATGTAAACTTGTAATTATAAACAAAAAGAAATATAGAAACTTTTATGTTATTTATTATTTATTTATTTATTTATTCTATTTATTTATTTGTATTTTTTTTATGTTCTGAAACCATTATTTTCGAAATCTACAGATCAAATAACAATATAAAAACACCAATATTGTATCATTACACAAAAATTTAATAACTCGGCACCGCACCGGAGCCAGCACCGGTACAGCTGTCAACTCCTACTCCTCTGATTCAGACTCCTTCTCCATTCTTTCCCTCCTTATTCATCTTTCATCCTTCGTTTCTTCCTCCTTCGGACCTCTGGTATTGAACTCGTGTCGCTCTATTTCTCTAGTCGACAAGACCCCCCTAATGGGGGTCCTAGACACCCCTATCAATGTACTTATACTAACCTCCATATTCGCGTGCAGTTTTCTTACTTAGACCTCCAAATCACTCCTCTATCTAAAGGACATCAGATACATTGTGTTATACTGAACCTGCGTCTAATATTAATCTCCGATGCACCGCAAGTGGCCCTCTCACACCGTGCGCGTGGAGCCAACTTACCACAGATTTCACATATCCAAGTATTTCTAAGAAATTTCGATCTCTTGACATCCTCTCACCAAAATTTCAGCCAATTACGAACACTACTTCAATTTTTAAAGGGGTGGTCCCCCTTCGGCGCGTACCCACGGACTGTAACCTCCGTCACGACGATATACCTCCCCAATCAAACACCACCTCCAAATTTTAACCAGATACGATTAACCCCTAACCCCATGTAGATAGTTTATATCGACACTCGAACCGATGCGAAAGTAAGAAAACCCGTCGAAATAAAACAATAAAAATTAATAATAATAAAATTAATAATAAAAAATAACATAATAATAATAACAATAATAATAATAAATAATTAATAACTAATAATAAGAATAATAATAATAATAATAAATTTTAATAATAATCCAAAATAATACACACAGATCAAACTAATCTTAGTCAGATCCGAAGCCGAAGCTGAACTCGGAGCCGGAGCCGGAGCCGGCGGAGCCGGAGTCGGAGTCGGACCGGAGTCGGCAGTCGAGAGCCGGACTCGGAGTCGAGCGCTCAAAATTTAATCAACTTTCGTGATCTCAATTTCTTCATGTAATAATAATTAATAAATAATAATAATAATAATAATAATAATAATAATACTAAAATAATAATAAATAATAATAATTAATAATAATAATAATAATAATAATAATAACTGAATAATAATAATAAATAAAATGTGTATGTGTTAAGTGACTGCAAGCGGATTCATTTTTTCGCATCGCGATGGCGATGCGATGCGATGTCGCACTTAGAATATATATTACTATAGTAGATAATATATAATCTATATTAATATATAGTATATAATTAGTATATATATATATAGTTATATATATAATATATATCCTACTATGTTATATACTAATACCTATACACTGCATTCTAAAGACTTAATCTAATTATAATTAGGTCACTATACACTATTATATAACTAATAAGGCATATCTATATAACACATCTCTTCGAGTTTGACGCCACCAATCCATTATTGGAATTCTACATATATATTGAGTATTCAATCTCCACAATCTCCGAATTTAAGATGTGAAAGTATGAGATTTTCACAATGATTAACTATACTTGTGCATGGTATTGAGAAATTCACGAATACCAGTCCAGGAAGTTGATGCATGCTGAGTATCAATCATCCAATTCTTTCATCCGCTTTTTCTGCTGAAGAGTCATTGTTTACTATTTTTATTATATTCATCTTAGCACGCAAGCATTCCTTAAAATATACTCTCTCTTCACTTCTTCAACACATCAACGTATGCGAGGACAGGCCAAGTATTTACCTTGTCAAGTTTTATCATCAAGCTAGGCGATAATATCATATATTGCTTACACTTAAATTACCCATCCACTAATAGGTATCATCTCTTATATATTCTTAGTCGTATTTTCTTTTCTGGTGTATTAGTTTTTACAATCACCTCGCACACCACTCTTGTAATGCAATGTTGTTCATCACTATGGAACTGTATAAATTATACAGTGAAGTCTGTTATTGATTTATTCTTAGTGTTGGTTCTTGTGTTAGGAATTTCGTTATTTTTCCTTTAAATGCCTAAGGTGGCGAATTAACTAACTGGTTGATTCGAAGCGTTTTTCACATCCTTGCAACACTCAAAGAACGATTTTAACTGTTCTAGAAAATATCTGTGTACAATAATAACTTCCGCTTTTATAACGGGTGATCATAGGACAAGTCAATCCAGTAACTAAGGATCATTAAATTCCCAACAGAAAAAAAAAAATAAAAAGAAGAAACTTTTCATAGCATCTAGTTTAATTACATCTTTCATTCATTTTTAAACCGTCCATCATTCATCATTTGTAAGAATGATCTCAAAATATTGCCCTTCCTTATA
>JABUQX010110140.1:0-5000 GCA_015478945.1 Trachelipus rathkii | reverse complement strand
AGTAACAACTTACACTTACACTCACCACAGTCATATTTTGATGCCTCAGCATTACATGCCATCAGCATTTAATACCTCTATCATTTAATGCTCAGCAATATGCCTCACATTAATGCCGAAGCATTGATGCCTCACGCATTAAATGCCTCGAGGGCACCATTTGATGCCTCACGCCTCGTAAGCCTTTAATGTCTTCATGCATTGATGCCTATTCTGAAGGTCATCTTTGAGACTCACTTCGGACATCATTTTGATACCATCTATATGGATGATATTCATCTTGATGAAATCACCTTTGATGGCTCATCGCTACCCTACATCAAAGAACACAGAGTTAATATTAATGCCTTCCCAAGTTCATAAGCTGCCACAGGGGATCTGCGACAACCCCTACGCCTCGGCAAGGGTGTCCTACTCGTAATGCCGACCCCGCCGGCGACTGTGAAGAAACGCTACTATATACTGATGAGTATTCACTTTTATTTCATACTTAACATTTTATAAACGATATTAAAGTAACACACACTCTAACTGTCCTACAACTAATATCTTTTTTAAACACTATATTTATTAACTTATTATTTTTACTTAATATACATACTTTTAATTTTATATTTAAAAAATTGTATTAAGAAGAAAAAATTCCATATCTCTGATATCTAAACATTTTTATTTTAATTACACTGTATCGAAATTTTATTAAAAACCTGTACTTTACTACCCAAAAGCAGTAAATAGTAAATCATCAGAGGTGTTCCCTAACAACTGGGGGTATTAGTATGCACTTTGGTTTGACTAGCCTCTACTGCTTTAACTCCATGTTTTACTGCTTTAAACTATGTTTTACTGCTTTAACTCATATTTTACTGTTTTATCTCACATATTTATTAACCTTACATACCTTAAAGCAGTAGCCGTAAATCAAATAGAGGCTTACTTTGACTCATTTGCAGGATCGAAGAAAGCTTTTCTTTGCGAAAGGCAATCAAGCAAGTTGGACAGCTTCCTCTCATGTTTTACGCTTTAACTCATATGTTTTACTGCTTTAACTCACATTATTTATATTTATTTTACCCTAAATACGTAAATCAGTAAATCATAATACGGTGTTACCTAAACCAAGGGGGGGGGATTAGTATGCTTTTGGTGTTTACGCTTTACTGCTTAACTCATGTTTAGCTGCTATTCAATTTCTGCTGTGTGATGCGTTTACACTTATGCTGCTTACTGCTTTACGTTTCTGCTTTATCGTTTAACTTTCTGACTATTACGCTTTAACTTCTCTGCTTTTTACTGCTTTAACTTTCACTGCTTTACTGTTTACTTTCTGCTTACTGTTTAGACTCATATACTTTATTAAATTATGTATTTTTATATTTATTTTTTTGTTTTATTTTATTTATTAATAAATTATTTTTACGTTTATTTTATTTTATTATTTCTATATATTTTATTTTTTTTTCTAATTATAGCAGGAGTGTGTATTACTTCATTGTCTATTTTATATATATTTAGGGTAACAACACATACACACACACACACCACACACACACAACACACACACACACCACATAGGTACACTTATACACACATTCACATATGACACTAAGGCTACCAAATGCTGTAACATCTCCTCCTATGACACTTTGCATTACCATAGACACTTACATTACACTTATACACATGCACACAAGCACACACACACTTACACTATACACACACTTTCACATATGTATTATACGCCCATCACTATGAACTTCTACCATTATATCCATTGACCTTACTTTACACTTTACACTCAGACACAGATTACTATACACTCACACAGACTTACTACACTCACAACAAAGATTTACTTACCACACAGATGTACTTACCTCACACACAATTTACACACACACGACACACACACACACACCTTAACAATAACGTTAATTATTTAAAACATTGTAGTGTTTCAATTCAAAACGTCCTTCTCATTACATCATGCAAATTAACTAAAATTATTTCAAAGTTTCTAAAACTTCTATATAATATCAATCCTTAATCTTGGAACAAAGAATTTATTATTAAACGTTAATACTTTTTGTTTATAAATTTAAAGCAATACAGAATTTGAATAAAAAATAAATACCTAAAATTTTGAAATTTTATTCAAAACATATATTCTTACGGTAGCCTTAAAAATAATCAGGAACTCATAGGTCAGGCCCCTAAGCACCCCTTCAATACATCAAGCATTATGCCACGTTTTGTCTATTGACTTACTGCTTTATCATCTAGTTACATGTATAAGTATAAAATAACATAATAGTTCTTCTCTGCTAACATAATATCGTATTTGTATTAAAAGTCAAGTTCTAAGTTGTATTATTTAAGAATAAACAATTAATTCACTTACATTTTATTAATTTACGTAATGATTAACTAAAAATATGTTCAAATTTTAAAGTTCGGTTTTCTTTTATTAATTTTGACTTGAGTGCTGTGTATATTACTGTGTATATGACAATCTTGCTCGGATTCGTCACTCGCGTACTTCACTCTTACAGATACGAAACTGACCTCTTCTGTAAATGTGTTGAAATAACTACTTTGTCTAAATTTAGGGTATCTTTTGTTAAACCGGGGCCAAGAAGCTCGTGCAACTAATATTTCAAACTGACCTTTCTGTAAAATGTGGTTGCAATAACTACGTAGGCCTAAATTTAGCCTAATTTACTGAGTACTTTGCAACGGGCTAATTTAATCCGAATACCAGGTCAAAAGGTAATTCTATAATAGACAAGAATCATTGTTTTTATATATTTTTATAATATATTCAAAACTGAAACGCTTGCTGGCTCGGTAAGATCCCTTTAGCAGGTAAAAGGAAATGTTCCTTGACTTGTGATTGTCGGAGAATCCTTTATCTCTATATGGCTTCGTATGTGATTGGTTGAGAATTATTTTATCGTCTTTGTGAAAATAACTTTGTTCTTTAAACTTGTATTTGAGCAGTGATATGTTTTATTATCTTTTAAACCCAAAATCATTTAAAATCATAGTCATTTAGCTGTTAAAGCGGGGCAAGTTATGCTGATGTTGTATATAAACAGTGTTTCAATTTTACTAGAGTGTAATCATAATTTAATAAAGGAATACTTACTGAGAGATCAATTATTATTTCCTAGAATAAGTACTAATTAATTCACTAGTCATAATGCTAACCACAGACTCAGCATGAGCCCCACCCTCAAAGGCAGCCAACCCGCACCGCTGGTGCGTCCCGTCGCTTCCCCGCCCGCCGTCCCCGCTCCCTGCGTGCGCCCGCAGGCGCAATAATTTCGCGTAACCGCCGCCGCTAGTGTATTTACTTCATGCCTATTTTGATTATTATTTAGAACAAACACAAAGATATTAAACACTCGATATATTTTCACACACCACCACACCCTTACAATATAAGTAATAATTTAGTAAACAATTTATTTTCTATTTTTATATTATACTTCATGCCTATTTTATCATATTAGAAACACCCATTACACCCCAACACACACCACACAACACAGCATACACCTACACACACACACACACATCACACACGCACACACACACAAATATTTATTTGGTGAACAACATAGAGATAATATATTATATAAACATTTTTTCTATTTCTTTATTATACTTAGTGTTATTACTTCATGCCTATTGTTATAACTAAGAATAAATGCCACACTCACACACACACACACACACACACAACCGCACACTCACTTACACACTTAAGCGTATAATTTATTAAACAATTTTATTTATTTGATTCTATCACTTAGTTATTTACTTCATGCCTTTTGTTATTATTATATAGAACACAACATACATCCCTAAATACACGCAACATCCACACACCATACACACACACACACTCACACGCACACTCCTGTACACTATGAACGTATATTATTAAAAATTTTATTTTTATTATTACTTTAGTGTTATTTACTTCCTGCTTGAATTTGTATTATTATTAGACACCACACACACACACAACAACACACACAACCAATAACATATAACTGCTATAATTTATTAACTTTTTTTTAGTATTTTATACTTATTTATTTGATTTGCCTTTTTATTATTATTAGAACACACATTACACACACACTGATACACAGACACACACAACACACCAACCACCACACACACACACACACACAACAACCTTACACATACGCTCGCCACCACTCGAATTTTGATGGCCCATTTTGAATGCCTCAGTTTTGTGCCCTCACTTTTGATGCCTCAGTTTGATCCTCAACTTGAGTCCTCAGTTTAGTGCCTCACTTTGGTACCTGCTTTATGGTTCATCTTTGATGCTCATCTTTGATGAATCCATCTTGAGATACCACTACTATTATGATTCAGCTTTAGAGCAGTTACTACCATAGACACTATTACACTTGACACTTATACACACATACACTATATCTCTTTCACAATACGCAAATACACAATTGACACTACGTTCATCATTCTAAAAAGGGGATTATACGATTATACCAATTAACTATATATAAATATATATAATATATATATATTTATATATATATATTATATAATATATTATAGTTATATATAATATAATTTATTAAAATATAATCATATATATATCGGCGGCGGGACGCGGAAATATTGCGCCTGCCGGCGCACGCCGCGTGGGCAGGCCGCGGCGGCGGGACCGTTGGCGGACGCGCGGCGGGGACGCACGGGACGCCCAGCGGTGCCGGGGTTGGCTGCACTTTGCGCGGGTGGGGCTCATGCTGAGGCCTGGTGTTAGCTCATGAACTAGTGAATTAATTATAATCATATTCTATGTGAATATTTATATTATTTCATGGTAAGTCATTTGAACTATGATATACACATTAGTAGAAAAACACTTCTAATACAGAATCAGATAACTTAGGCACCGCTTAACAGCTAAGATGGCATGATTTAACAGAGCTTGGCTA
>JABUQX010110139.1:0-28544 GCA_015478945.1 Trachelipus rathkii | reverse complement strand
TATGCGAAGCACCTCACCCCCAATCTGGGAAAGCTAGGAATTAAATAATAATAATATTAATAATAATAATATAATAATAAATATATAATAATAATTAATAATAATATAATTACCCATGGGGGTCCGTCGCCGGTCCCGTGAAGCTCTAGGGTGGATTTTCTGACTGCGACGAGTTTTTACTAATAATGGTACAGAGGGGGCGGTAAGGCTGGCTTTCTTTTCGACTTTTGTCAAGTTCTTCTACTGCTTTTCTTTTCCCTCATGTACGCACCGTACCCCCAGTCTTGGCAACGAGAAAAAGGTGTATTTAATACACTATTGAATAATCAATAATAATAATAATAATAATAATCTACATTAATAATAATAATAAGTAATAATAATAATAATCAAAATAATAATCAATAATAATAATAATAATAATAAAATAATATAATAATAATAATAATAATAATAATAATAATAATAATAATAATAATAATAATAATAATAATTTAAATAATAATAATAATAAAATAATAATAAATAATAATAATAAAATTATAATCAATAATAATAATAATAATAATAATAATACATAATAATAATTAATAATATATATAATATATATATATATAATATATACTATATATATATATAATATATAATATATATATATAATATATATATATATATATATATATATATATATATAATAATATATAGTTTAGTATTACTATATAATATAAAATTAATAATTACATATATCTCTATAATCAAATATATGACCTGCGAAGTTTTTGTGTCAGTTGTGAAAGGCAAAGCTGCTTATACTTGTTTCTCTTGCTCAATTTTCTGTTCTAAAGAGCTTCTGCTCTTCTATAAGTTGCAATAAATATTCCTAAATAGTGAAAAAATGTATATAAAAATTAACTAAGGGTTAATTTTCCTATACAATGAAAATTTTCATGTTATTTTAATTTAAAAATAAAACACTATTATTATTATTATTATTATTATTATTATTATTATTATTATTATTATTATTATTATTATTATTATTACTTACGCTATTTTGATTGTTCTCATTAAATGCTTCTGAAAGAAGTAATAAAGGGGTATTATTATTATCTTCGTGTCCTTCAGTGTTTGGGGAAGAGTTGAAATCGGGTTTCACACTACTCTGTACGTGAAAATAATCAGGAAATATTAATATGTTATTAATATCATAGTATAAAAATATAGTACTTCAATCGAATGTTACAGTTTTCGGACCTCTTGTGTATGTGTGCAGTGTGTACCTTTCGCGGGAAAATTTCCCGCCAAAAAGTAAAACGAAGCATAAAAAAAAATATTAGGCATTTTCCTTCAAACTTTAGTACCAGGAGAAAATATTAAAAGTATTTGTGATTATAAAAATAAACTTTTGTTATATTCAAAGTCATATTATATGTGTTTTACGTCTTGGCGGGAAATTTTCCCGGGAAAGGTACAAGGAAAACACACAGAAAAGATCACAAGATGGTCTGAAAATTATAAAATGGGATTGAAGTATTATAATTTTAATTATATTTATACTATTAATAATAATAATAATAATAATAATAATAATAATAATAATAATAATAATAATAATAATAATAATAATAATGATAATAATAATAATAAAATACATATACTTTTTCAATAATTTTAAAATACAAGGGGGAATTTTTTTTTTATTTTAAATAATTTATTTTTGACAGCAGTTTTATATGACCAACAATAATATGAAATAAAACATGGCTAATCAAGGCTTGCCTCATTTTACCAGAAATATCTCAAAAGAAGAAAAATATTTAAGTACCCACATTTCACTCGTTTAAAATATATGAATATTATAAAAAGTAATTTGGACGTGCTTACTTTAGCATTTTCATTATCTGCAAAGTCACATTTCTTTTTAGCCTTCGTAAACGTTTTAAAGGAAATATCTTCAATTCTTGGTATATTTTCTTCAGAGTCAAATTCGGGTTCTGATAAAAAAATAAAATAAAGGTTTAATTAATAATAGTAGTAGTTGAATTAATAATTAATAAGGAGTGTTAGACGAAAATCTAGTTTACATCTGACTGCTGCAAGACATTTCTTAATTTTCATCGACAATTTGGATGCAAATAAATATTTACCAACAGAGAACGAATTTCCACAATGTACGTTCTTCGTGTCGTGAGAGGCAACTAATAGGATAGTGGTAGTTGGGTTTGGGTTCCGCTACAACTTATTTATACCCTAAGAATGCTCATGCATGCCTTAGATTTCTGGTGCATGTTTTCGCACCCCACCCCCAGTTCTGGGGTAAAAGGGGGTAGCTGCTGTTGATGATATATAAACAAATGTAAATGTGCTATTATCTAATTTAACCAGTCATAAAACTATAGTGAAAAAAAAAAAAAAAGAATAAAACTTAAGAGAAAAGTTATTAAAAAAAATTATTGGAACCTACCACAAAAATTGAAGAAAAAATTAAATATTTAACTACTTTATTTAAAATTAATTCACGAATGAGGAATTGCTAAACCAATGGGACGAAATTAATTTTGGTACAAATTTATTTGAGTAAGAAAGATGGGTTATAAAAGGTATTAATATACGGGCCTAACTCTTATTACCTTTGTTTACATCAGGTAACCGTTACAGATTGATGCAGCGAAAATGTAAAACTAAAGACTGAAATTTAAGTCACTGCAAAGAACTTACAGATTACTAGAGCAGAATTTAAAGAACTTGATTTGCAGAACACTTCGCTTGGAGAATTTTCAAGATCTTTAAAAAACACATCAATAATAATAATAATAATAATAATAATAATAATAAATAATAATAATAATAATAATAATAATAATAATAATAATAATAATAATAATAATAATAATAATATAATAATAATAATAATAATAATAATAATAATAATAATAATAATAATAATAATAATAAAAAGCAGATAATGAATAGGAATGGTACTTTTGTGGCTGATGAAATGGATGTGAGGAGAGTGTGGAGGGAACACCTAAATAATCTTCTTAACATTGGCAGTAATGAAGAGGTGATAGTGAATGTGTGTGGGTTTGACGATATAAGAAGAAATAGGTATTTTGGGGATGAAGTAATAGGTAGAGTGAGAAAGTGTATGAATGGTAAATCTGCAGGTATTGACGGAATTACTGGTTAAATGATTAAGAATGTATGGGAGATTGTGACTGACTGAATATGAAAATTGTGTAACAAAGTCTTTGTGGATTGTATGGGTCCGAAGGATTGGAGGAGAGCAGTTATAGTACCATTATATTAGGGTAAGGAAGATAAGGAGAACTGTAGGAACTACAGGGAATTAGTTTACCGAGTGTTGTAGGGAAGGAATATGCTGGCATTTTGGCTTAAAGAGTGCGTCCAGTGACTAAGAGACTAACTGGAGAAAAACAAGGTGCATTTAGAAGTGGTATAGGATGTGTAGATCAAATCTTCACATTTAAACAAATAATAGTGAAGAATAAATTGCATTTAGGTTTTATGGACTTGCCACAGGCGTATGACAGTATAATAATAATAATAATAATAATAATAATAATAATAATAATAATAATAATAATAATAATAATAATAATAATAATAATAATAATAATATTTAGAAATAAATTACACAAAAACATTTTGCAGATGTGCCAAGTAGATAGACAAAAAAAATCATAAACTTACGATTCTTCAAGAATAAATAGATTGAATTGAGGAAAACTTTGACCGGTTTACTTTTTTAACTTCAAAGGAATAGGGATACAGGAAGAAGTTTTAAGGGATGAAATTTTGTTTTTCATTTTTTGCTCATAAAAGGGATACAAGGCAACCTCCACAGGAGTTGAAGTACACATTAAAGACAACCCTCTTTTAAAAGCAGAATTCTTACAGGTATTTCAAAGACCCAAAATAGGAAAAATTGTTTAGCAGTTTTATAACTACTTTTTCAAGATTTGTTAAAGGAAATTTAATATATTTAAAGCTAAAATTTGAAACAAATAAGCTGTATAATGGAGCCAGTAGAGACATTAAAAACATACTTCATGGTTTCAGTTAAAATATGTAATTTGAACTTTACTAACCTAATTTCTTTTTCTTTTTTTAATTATGTTTTTAATCATATGTAAAATCTTTCAATTACCTATCATTCATTCATTCTTTCCTTATCCACCCCTCACTTCCCACAGATGGGAATAGGATGCGTAATATGCGCAGAAAAAGAGTAGTTAAGAAGAAATGCACGAAAGCACTCACACACCTTCCCCTCATACGCTTAAGCGCGAGCTTGTCGCAGCCAAAAATCCACCCTAGGGCTTCGCTACACCACGATGGCACCCCCCACCCCCAATATGGTATCTCGTCATTGTAAGGTTCATCCCCTGGGGAAGGTCCACAATCATATCTCTTCACAAAACCCAACCATTCATTCATATTATGCATCTTTCTTTCCGCCTCGGCCAAACTCGCATTCCTTTCCTTCAGCCATTCCTTTACTGACTCAAACCACGTTTTCTTCGGTCACCCAGCCGGTCCATTCCCAGCACACTCACCACTGTACATCAGCTTAACCAACCGGCTATCATCCATCCTTTCAATATCACCAAACCAACTTAATACTATCTCTCTTACTTATTCTCTCATTTACGCCTTTCTTCACACCACACAACTACCTAATACGTTCATTCCTCATTTTATCGATTCTTTTCACACCTAACAGGCCCATAAAATTATCCATTTAACAAACTGCACCTTAGAACTATAGACTATGCCTCTTATTCCACACCATAGTTTCACTACTATACATTAACACTGGTAACAACATAACCTCATGCAGAACCCTAGAGCCTTCACCAAGAATTTAATTGCACCAGCCACCTTCCTACCATTCGCAACTTATCTACTACACTCTGCATCATCTTCCCTTTTCATCCAACATAATAGCCTAAATATTTTAAAACTAAATACTTGTTCCAACTGTTCATCATTCAACATGCTTTTACACAGGGGACTCTCTTCACCCACCCACTGCCGTCATCTCACTTTCACCTACATATATTTGCTATCAGACCCCCTCTTTTTATATTACCTGCCAACCCCTACCAATCTCTAAAACTTTCTCCAGATGTGTCACACAAAATCAAATCATTCTGTATACAATAAGTAGGGCACCTAACACTAGCGTCCATTCACCATCAGTTCTAACACCCTCCCCTACATCAGTACCTGATCTTTCATCTAACCATTCATATAAAAAATTAATACCATATATTATTACAATTTTTCCCTGCCACACCTCCACTATTTAATATTAAACCATTCACTTTCCACATCCATTTATTTCTTTCACTCGCATATCGACATACTACTTTTAGATTCCCATTCAGAAAGCCTAAAGCACCAACACCATTACAATCATGCAGACCTGCAACAGCGGATTATCTATGAATCTTGAATATGCCTGTTGCAAAATTTCATAAAACTTAAATACAATTTATTCTTTTTTTTCTCTCATTTGTTTCAAAGATGTGAAAATTTGATCTATACATCCTCTACCACTTCTATGCACATTATTCTTCAACAATCAGTCCCTCAGTCACTGGACGCATTCTTTAACCAACGTATCAGCATATATTTTCCCTACAACACTCAGTAAACTAATTCCCCTATAGTTCCAACAGATCCTCTTATCTCCCATACCCTATATAAGGGTATTATTATTGCTCTTCTCCAATCCTTCATATCCAGTCAATCACAATCTCGTCTCCATTCCTGATCATCTCACCATTAATTCCATCTAACCCTGCTGATTTACCATTCTTCAACCTCCTCCCCAAAATACCTTTTTCTTCATACACCATCAAACCCACACACATATTCACTAGCACGTCTTAATTACTGCCAATGTTATGCAAATTTTCGTAGTATTCCCTCCTCACTCTCTTCACATCCATTTCATTAGTCACGAAAGTACCATTTCTATTCATTATTTTAAGAAGATTCCCATTAGTCTCTATCTTAACCTTTCATACTTCCTACCAGACGAGCTTCTTATTCCCTTGTAACTCCTCCATTCATCTTTCCTCCAAACTGTTCATTTATCTCTTTTTTTTCCCCACTACGTAAGCAACGATGTCTTCCTTTTTCCCTCATTATATATTTTCATACACCTTTCTTTCAAGACCTAATCACTGCCTTCTAACACATTCAACCATGCCACCTTTTTACTTTTAACCGCTTGCATCACTTCTTTCCACCACTCACTACTGACATTATTAATTAATACTTTAGCACATCCATATATTTTTCTTGCACTGCTAACAAAGGCTTTCTTCATTTGCGTCCAGATGTTGTTTCATCTTGTTCACATTCAACTGCAAATACTCTCAGATACTTTTCCTTATAACCTTGTTCACATAACTTCTCGCCACTTCCTTTCTTATTTCTTTCCTCTTCATCATCACTAACTTAATCTTTCTTACATGAAACAACATAACGATATGATATCCCCAACCCCTTCACTGATTTAACGTCCATCACATAATTCAAAATCTCCTTCTTCATCAACACAAAATCAAAACTACTTTTTACTTCAATACTTATCATCATTTATCTAAAATTTGAAAACAGATAACATTTTCTCTTCTTCTTCTTTCTCTGAAATAATAATTATGAGTAATTTCAATGTTTACCACAGCTAATGTATGTATGGAGTATGCACCAAATATCTAGGGTGATTCCACTCATTCAGCTCTTCCTGCAAGGATGTCTATTGCTTCTCATCTAAGCAATTCAACCATTCTCACTGACACTCTTAGTTTCAACATGTGAGACTTGGTCTTTTCACACAGTTTCATTCCGTCTCTGTTTAGATCTCTAACGCCAGACATAACCAGAACACATTTATTTTCATTCTATTTTTTCCACATCGTTTGACTTACACAGAACTTAAGGGCATGTCGGCTTTTAATTTTGGACAATTTAATTTCTCCTCCTTTGCTGGCTTTCACGTAGGTATCTGACTTTTCCCATCTGAGATGACATTAAAAATGGAAGTAAACATCAACATGCAGTTTATTTACTGGTCTGTTATTGAGGTTATATACTTTTTGGACTATAATAGGTCGTAAAGAATTGTAAACAACGTTCAAAAATAATATAAAAATGTTACCACAGGGGGTAAGAAATTTATACTAATTCCAAAAGTGAAAATTACCTGACTCAGAACTGTAATGTGAAGTGATATCTTTAAAGATTCTTGAAGATGAGGAACAAGCTGCTTCGCTCACTGGAGTGGATGTAATAGAAGAAAACGGAGCAACTTTTACTTCTGTATGCGATTTCCTTTGAGGAGTTCTCTTTACTTTTGGGACTAGGATTGTTAAGATTTTCTAAGGACAAGAAAATTTTATTAATATTAATTTTTTTAAAAAGGAGAAAAACGTTTGTTTAGAAAAATAAAAAAGGATGGAAGAACATGATAAATTAAGAAGTCTGGTTATTCATATTTCCTCCAATAAATATAATTATTCACCAGTTCTTTCCGATTGTCTACACTCTCTCTTAACTTTTCATTAAACAGATTCGACAAATATACCCTAAATATGACACATTAAATAATGAAATCCAAAGAAAGTACCACAATCTATCTCTCAAATGAGAAACCAGAAACTGGCAGCTGCCAAAAATTCTTTTAGTAAAGACTTCTGGCTCCAGTTCCAATAAAATGTCTGGCCTCCAACCAATTAAAATTATTCGACTCCAGTTTCATCTTACAATTCAAACCCTTTTGTTTTCTCCTAAAAATATTTTTTTTTCTTTTTTGCTCAGGAGCTTCAGTTCTAAATCCAGCTCCACGGTTTCACTTCCGGAGCTTTGATGAGAATCGATCTCATTCCGATAACACCTCAAGAAGAAAATTATAAATATCTTTGTTGATATTCCAATATGTTTATACATCTTCAGTTTGCATAATTGAAATATATTTTATACACACCTATATCATTTGTCCTTGCTGATATATATATATATATATATATATATATATATATATATATATATATATATACTCTATATATATATATATATATATATATATATATAACATATAACATATATGCTACTGCTCGCGCTATACTGCTGCTGCTCTTCGCTCAACATATATATATGTAACTTCTTTCCCGGCGTGGCTGTCCCTTTTCAGGTGGCAGAATCGAACTTTAAGGTCGGCCATTCCAAACCAGCGCCACCAACGTGTTCTCAGTCGAGTTTTAATTTGCCCCAGGAAGATAAAAACTCCAACTGCTACGTGGATGATTGAACCAGCATCCTCTCTCGCATGAGAGTCGGCGAGTCAACCTTCTACGCCCACCCACCTTCTCTCCCCCAAGACTATATTAGGGGTTAGATACATAACAATGCTGTGGCGAAGTATTATTTAAGAAAAATATGACGCAGTCAAGAAAAGAAAGCCCAGCCTTACCGCCCTCTTTATACTTTTTACCTATTAGTGAACTCGTCGCAGTCAGAAAAATCACCCTAGAGCTTCACGGGACACGACGGACGGACCCTCACAATGGCATCTCATCAATGTAGGGTTCATCCCTTGGCCCAGGTGGGCTACAGCCATACCCCTTCACAAAACCCAGCCATTCCTTACCTATTATGCATCTTTCTTCCCGCCTCTACCAAACTCAAATTTCTCTCCTCCAGGCGTTTCTTTACTGATTCAATCCACTTTTATTCTGTCACTTACCAAGAATAATGTTAATTTAGAACTCTATATCTGCATTAAAATATTACAAGTTATATATTATCCATATCTACAACATATTAAACTAATTTCAGTACAACAATCCAATATACCTGCTACTTTCTATTTAACATTCCTTTTAGGGTTTACTTAATTCATTTCACTAGCTCAATAAATTTTCACTTATAGATATTTGCACCTAATTACACAGAAACATATGTATACTTTTTACCTTAACACGACAACATCCAATCTTCACACACCCTGGCATTTAAACAAATTGCAAACCAGTACACTTGAAACATCAACATTCAACGAAAACAATTTTACTTGCAACTTTACAAACATCTTTTCAATAATAATAATAATATATGTCAATAATAATAATAATAATAATAATAATAATAATGTAATAATAATAATCTTACCATTATCGGAGTTGTACTTACTACCTCTTTGATGTGCTGAAGGTGACCAAGACCCTGTCTTCTGCCTTGTCTCTAGTTAAGGTGTTCTTTTACATAATAAAAATGAAAATAAAAGTTCAAACACCTTTTATTAAACAATATATAGTTAAT
This sequence comes from Trachelipus rathkii, assembly GCA_015478945.1. Classification (NCBI taxonomy): domain Eukaryota; kingdom Metazoa; phylum Arthropoda; class Malacostraca; order Isopoda; family Trachelipodidae; genus Trachelipus; species Trachelipus rathkii. The sequence continues at coordinate 19,187 of JABUQX010110139.1, read as the reverse complement.
TAATAGGGTCATTTTTCATAAGAATAAATATGAAAATTGAATTAGTTGAGAGGAAGATTGTTTTAGTAAGGAAAGCATATAAATTTTTAAGTTTTTTTATTTTTATTTAATAATGATAGTTATTTTTTGCATCTTGAATAAGAATAAAAACTGGCAACAGTACACTCAAACACTACACTATAAAACCAACACAATAAAAAAGAAACTACAAACAATAATCACACTTCACAAACACAACCCCCCCACAAAAGCCACTTGTAACAAAACAACCCTTGGCCCAAAATATCAAAACAAATATTTAATATCACACTATATAATGAGCATAAAACTACAACACCTACTAATAGTTAGAGTCCATATTCTGCTCCACAGGCTACTTAAAAACCTCAAAAACTTACAAGCAGAAGGTCCAGACAAAATATCCAATATTCTACCTCAAACACCAAGGAACTAAAGCCAACGATGTTACTCAACCAAATATTCAACAAAGCGGCGACCAACACTATCCACCATCCTGCGACACATCCCCACTAAGGCTAACATAGCACCCAACTCCCAAGCTTCATACAAGACCTGTATCTTTACTTGCTACAATATCTGGGTTAGAAAGGTTCATCTTTAATAGAGATCTTCCACTTTATCCCCTCTCAAATACCACAACCATGGTTTCAGGCAAAAAGAACATTACTACTACCACACTACTTACCGATCTAACTTTTCAAAACATTCTCACAGGTTTCAACCAAAATCTACTACCCCTCTCGCAATCTCCTAGCAGCGACAGACATAAACAAGGCATTTGATACAGTCCCACGTCACCTCTTAATAGACAAAGTACTAAGCAGAAGATAACATCATGACAAAAAATAATAGTAGCAAAATTTTAAATCTGGTTGTACAGCCTCTCAGGTCATCAAGAACGCCCTTTGCCTCGGACAAGGTTATATAATTGACTCCCCCTAGGGTGCCATCCTATCACCAACACTTTAATCTCTTTGAGACGATCTACCACAACCCACATCCCCCTCTTTAAAAGTTAATAATTATGCTGACGATCTAACAATCACAACTCAAAATCCTTTTATAAACAAAGCATGCAGAGAACTGCAACAATATATAATCTAACTGGAAAAGTGATTAACAACAGAATATCTCCATCACCTCAAAAATCCACTATTACCTTGCTCACCCCAGACAGAAGAGAATCTAACATCGTCCATCTAACAATTTTTCTATCAAACAATAGACTCCACCCACCCTCTGCAATAAACAAACCCTCCTAGATTTGACTTTAGATACACATGACATTTACCCCTCTACATACACAACTTGCCCATTATCTAGAGCCACACACACACATATTGAATGCAATGAAAACTGTAACCGCAACAAATTTTGGCCAACATGGATTCCCTCAAAATAGTATACAGACAATACCTCTGCCAGATCTTAAACTATGCACTGACCACAATATCACAGTCAACATCAAAACTAGGCTCTGATTTCAAAAACAAAGCACACTTAGAATGATAACAGGTTGCTTCCTTTCCACACTCATCCACCAATTACAAACTCAAAACAAAAATTTTCCTATGAAACAAATCTTGATATGATAGGGTGCCAATTTTACAGCCAAATCATTCTCAACAGACCACCAAACATTAAAACAACTCTTGCACCAAAAATGAAAAAAATCACATCAGCTACATACTTTATTCTAATATACACAATCTTCCCTCTGTCTCCTGACACACCAATTATCAAACCTATCCATACTCCGTTATCACAAAAAACCATCTCCAAATATCCGAACATCACCATATGTATGTGTTGAATGTTAAATCAGTGAGGGGTTTAGGAATGGGATTATCGGATCATTATGTTGTTCTATGTAAAATTAAGTTAGTGGATGGAGAGGAAGGTGATACGGAAGGAAGTGGGTAAAATTAAGAGTGAGAAGTTAAGTGAACAAGGTAATAAGGATAGGTATATGAGGCGCTAGTAAATCAGTTGAATGAACAAGTTGAAACGAACAAATCACAGGGAGCAAATAAAGGAAGTAATTGTTAGCAGTGCAAAAAGAAGTATGTGGATGTGCTAAAGTAGAGGAAGTAAGAATGTTAACAGTGAGTGGTGGAATGAAGAGGTGATGCAAGCGGTTAAAAGTAAAGAAGCGTGGTTGAATGTACTAAAAGCAAATGATGAAGTTTCAAAAGAAAGATGCTTGGAATTATATAAGGAGGAAAAAAGAAATACTAAAAGGTGCATACGTAGGAGAAAGAAGAGGTAAATGAACAGTTTGGAAGGAGGATGAATGGGGACTTACAGGGGAATAGGAAGCTCTTCTAGAAGGAAGCGCGAAAGGTTAACAATGAGAATAAGGGAACCTGCTCAGAATAATGAATAGGGATGGTGCTTTGTAACTGATGAAATATGGATGTGAGGGGGTGTTGGAAAGAACACTTCAATCTGTATAATATTGGCAGTAATGAAGAGGTGATAGTGAATGTGTGTGGGTTTGATGGTGCAAGAAGGAATAGGTATTTTGGGGATGAGTTTATTAGCAAGGAGGAGGTAATGGGTAGAGTGAGAAAGTTAAAGAATGGTAAATCTGCAGGTATAGATGAAATTACTGGTGAAATGATCAAGAACAGGCGAGATGGTATTGATTGGATCTGAAAGTTGTGTAATAAAGAAAAGCGTTTATGGAGGTTATAATTCCGATGGATTGGAGGAGAGCAGTAATAGTACCCTTATATATAAGGGGTGAGGGGGAGATAAAGAGAACTGAGAAAAGTATAGAGAATTAGTTTATTATTGAGTGTTGTAGGAAGATATATACTGGTATTTTGGTCGAAAGAGTGCGTCGAGTGACTAAGGACGCTGATTGGTGAAGAACAAGAGGCATTTAGCGTTTAGGAGTGGTAGACGATGTGTGGATCAAATCTTTACATTGAAACAAATGATTGAGAAGAGGGAGAAGAAGAATAAATTGTATTTAGGTTTTTGGGTTTGCAACAGGCGTATGATAGGTTGTCGGGAAGCTCTGTGGCGAGCCTGTTAGTATATGGTGATGAATGGCTGGGCTTCTGAATGGAGTCAAGTATGTTTGTGACAATAGTGAAACGTGTGTAAGGATAAATGGTGTCAAGAGTGATTGGTTTGTAGTGTCTTGGGTGAACAGGAAGGCTGTGCTATGTCTTCTTGGTTAAAATTTGTATATGGATGGGATTATGAATGAATTAGAGGTGGCAGGAAATGGTTTTAGAATGATGGAGAATGAAGATAAGTGGAGGGTGCCTATTATATGCGGATGATTCGGTTCTTTGTGGCAGAGTCTGAAGGGATTTGAGGAGGATTGACAAGAAGATTTGGCAAGGGTGTGTAAAGGAGGGGTTTTAAAGTAAAAAAAGTAAACGTAGATAAGGTAAGGTTATGGTTGAGTGGGGACAGTCCTCAGTGTGAAGTTATGTTAGATGGTGAGCAGCTGGAACAAGTGTCTGGTTAAAATATTTAAATAATATGTTGGATGAGAAGGGAACGGATGATGCAGAGTGTAGTAGGAAAGTTGTGAATGGCAGGAAGAGTTGGCTGGTTCAATTAAATCGTTCCGCGTGAATGAAAGGGACTAAAGTCTTGGAGTGTGCTAGAGTCCGTGAGGGTATGTTGATACTGTTGCAATTTTATAAATTAGTGAGAGGCTAACTAGTCTGGGAGTAAGAAATTATGAATTAAAGGATTCAATGTGTTCAGATGGACAATCTTGGGGCGTGCTAGGTGAGAAGAATTTGATAAAATGAGGAATGAACGTATTAGAGAGTTGTGTAGTGTGAAGAAAGGGTAACGAGAGAATAAATGAAAGTATGTTGAGATGGTTTGGTCATGTGGAAAGGATGAATGATAGTCGGTTGGTTAAGCGGATGTATAGTGGCAGTGTGTTGGGAACTGACCGGCTGGAGACCGACCGAAAAAGAAGTGGATTGAGTCGGTAAACGAGTGTCTGGAAGTGAGAAATGTGAGTTTGGCAGAGGCGAAAATAAAGATGCATAATAGGAGAGAGAATGGGGGGGTTTTGTGAGGGGGTATGGTTGTGGCCCCACCTGGAGCCAAGGGATGAACCACTTGCGGGCGTTTACCATAGTGGGGTCCGACGCGGTCTCGTGAAGCTCTAGGGTGGATTTTCTGACTGCGACGAGTTCTTACTAATTAATGGTACAGAGGGGGCGGTAAGGCTGGGCTTTCTTTTCGACTTTTGTCATATTCTTCTGCTCTTTTCCGATGCATGTACGCACCTTACTGAGTCTTGGATAGAAAAAAGATGAAATGAAGAGAAGATATATATGTATGTATATATATATATATATATATACTCTTTCTATATATATATATATATATATATATATATAAATATATATATATATATATATATATATATATATATATATATATATACTGTATATATATATATATATATATATATATATATATATATATATATATATATATATATATATATATATATATATATATATATATATATATATAAATTTATATTTTATATATATATATATATATATATATATAAATATATATATATATATGATCAATTTCAATTTCATTTTAATTCTATCTGATGCATCCTATGTGCCTAAGAATTATTATAATTAAAGAATAAGAAAGTTATCGTAAAATAATAAAAATAAGAACATTAAACAGATAATCAGAAGACATAGAAGAATACAAAGAATCTACTACTATTGAATCTGAAAAACTACTAATTACTGAATCTTACTATAGCTCTCTCATCCATACGAATTTTACATTTTATTGCTTGTCAGTTTTTATTAAAATCACAAATGTTTGTTAATCTAATCCATAATTTCAACTTTGTACTTCGTTTTGAAATATAAAGTCGGTTTACTATAGCCTATTACATTATTATTAAGAAAAATTAGGTTTTTTTTTAACTGGTTGATAAGCTAAAGATAAACATTTTCTTTGCAAGATAAAAAACAAAAAAAATCTAGACATAAATTACTTAGAAACATTTCACATAAATACCTAAATAGAAATCAATTGGTGCAGCGGAAGGAGAGCTTGAAATACCAACTGTTCCTTTTTTAAATCCATTGGAAATGCCATCTCTGGAATTCCTTTTATTTGACTTTATAGTAGTTAAAGTTTCCTTTATCTGAGAAGACCTTAGTTGCTTAGCAAATTCAAAATCTCTTTCAGACAATAATTCACGTTGGTGAATCAACCCGCTGAGTTCCTTCTCTTCATTTTCCTACAAATTAAATGTAATATTTAAAAAAAAAATATTATAAATATTTAAATGGATATATATTTTTGGCAGAATGAAGAATAATATCTCTTAGGCGCACCCGCAAAGCCTGTATAACAGATTTTGAAGCTGCCTCTTCTTGTCGACGATGTGCCTCCTCCTCTTCTCGTAATCTTCTCAACTCTTCCTCATACTCTTCTCTAATTTCTCCAGGTGCTGCAACTTTCACTGGTGGAAGAGTACAAGTAAAACCTAAAAAAAATTTAATTATATACAACTTTTAAATTTTTTTTTTATAGCTATATGTTACAATAAATTATAAAGTAAATATTTTATAATATTGGCATGTAATCATTGAATTAAGTTACTCACCTGCTATAGTATATATATTAATTAAAATGGAAGGTATATACCTGTGCTAGGATACAATAAATAAATATTAATATTTTATGAAAAATAAAAATGAAAATATTAAAATCCTACATACTATTATTTTCATCATTTTTGCATTTTAACCTCCTTATTTTCTGCCTCCTTCTTAAAATTTTCTTTTGGATTTTCTATAAAGTCTTCATTAATAAGTTTCTTATTTGTTCATTTTTCTCACCCCCAAATACTTATTCTGTTTAATATATATACATATATATATAAATATATATATATATATATATATATATATATATATATATATATATATATATATATATATATATATATATATATATATATATATATATATATTTTAGTGATGGGACGATTAATCGTCATCGTCATCGAAAAATCATATATTTTTTAAATCGTCATCGTCATCGTCATCGTCATCGGCAAATTTCGCCGATTAATTGAACAAATATTAAGAATTTTGAATAATATTAAAACTCAATAATAATAATAATAATAATAATAATAATAATAATAATAATAATTATATATATATATATATATATATATATATATATATATATATATATATATATATATATATATATATATATATATATATTTATATATGATATTTATATATATATATATATATATATATATATAGATATATATAGAGAAATATATACCCACATCGTATGTCCTGCGTATCGTAGAAGGCGATTAAGGGACGGTGGTAGTTAGGTTGGCTGCCTACTACCACTTATCTTTTGCCAGGAATGCTAATGCATGCCTCGGAGAAGGTCGTGATCGCAGTAAGCGCCCTTCTATCCTTCGGCGAAAATGTATGAATCGTATCTGTATATGAAATGTCAGAGGAATAAATGTTGAGGAGATGAGGAGAGAGGTGATGGATGTATTTAGAAAGGGCAAAAATTTGATTTGCTCGCTGTGACTGAAACAAAGATGAAAGAGCGGTGAAAATGATGAGTGGTGTTTTGTGAAATGTGTTTGTGTTGCTGTGGGAAGGGAAAGGAATGAGAGGGGATAGAAGGATTTGCAATTCTGATGTGTGAGTTGTGGTAGAGAGCTATGGTAGATTTTTGTGTTGCTGTGGAAAGGAAGTCTAAAGGTTAAATTTAAGTTTGAAAAGGTCAAAATTTGTGTGGTTGGGACATATGATCCATCTGAGGGTAATGTTGAAAAGAGTACGATTTTCTGGGATAATCTGAATGATGTTTTGGATGGGGGGAATATGAGATTCAGTTCATTTGCCACATATATGCCCATTCAAGGATTTTTACAGTTGTCACCACCACTCACGGGCAGAGCCCTATTCAAGGAGGGTGTAGTACTCTCAAAAGTTCACCCTCTAGCGCAAATTACGCATATGAGCACAGACGCAGGCTTTATTAAAGTGAGGAGATTAAATTCAGTAGGAAATACAGAAGATGGAAGAGAATTCCACAAAACAGAGGTGGTGGGAAAGAAGGAAGCACCACAGCAAACTAGCCTGGAGTTACCAATGTCAACACAATCTCGTGCGCAGATACAGCACCTATTGTGCTACAAGAGCGTCGTAAAGGTGGTGGTACGCGAGTGATAAGTTACCTCAGGGTTCACACTTTCTGGAAAGTATAGGATAGAGATAAAGCACCAACATCGCCTCGCAAAGATAGAGGGTCAAGTGAACTGGAAAGTGCAGAACAGTTTATAAGCCTTTTTGCCTTTGACTCGACACTGTCCAAAAGCCGGGTGAAACCAGAGCCCTCCCCAGATATGAGAGCAGTACTCCATACATGGGCGGATGAGACCTTTGTATAGCGGAGCAACTGAGAAAAGGAGGAAAGTCTCACAGTCTAAACAGAACTTCCAGTTCTTTGAGGCCGCCCTAGCAACCGTTGTGATGTGAGGTTTCCAAGACATTTTTGTTGCAAAAGGCCAAAGTGTTTATATTGTCCAACAGGGAGACGACAGAACTGTCGAAAGGAGACAGGAAAGTTGGAAGGTATTTTGGAGAAGGGAGATTTGTAAAGTTGGGTTTTTAAAGAATTGAATTTCACAAAGTTATTTCTATCCATCAGCGAGAATAAAATCGGAAAGATTAAGACGAGAGGCAATTCCAGAAGTAAAAGTGGGAGTAGAATTGATATGAGTTAAAGAATGAAGGGTCGAGTCATCGGAATACAGAGTGGATAACGTTGAGTTGCAGGTGAGAAGATCATTAATGAAAAGTAGAATAAAACTAGAGATAAGACAGAACCCTGGGAACACCACTATTGACAAGAAGAAGAAGTCGCCCCATCAACAACAACCGATATTGAGCGATTTGAAAAGCTAGATATAAGTAAGCAAAGAGAAGGAGGAGAGCTTGGAGAGCAGTGACGCGTGCCATACTCGGTCAAATGCTTTGGATATGTCAAGCGCCACCACCCAAGTCTCCCCGTAGTTCCTAAGAGCGAAAAACCATAAGTCGGTTAGATAGGAATGTATATCACCAGTAGACTTCGTGCAACGAGAGCCGTACTGGCGATCGGAGTGAGTTTCCAGATGATCTAAGAAGTGAGTTGAAGAAGGGTTTCAAAGATCTTAGATAGAATACAAGTGAGAGCTACAGGGCGATAGTTAGAAGGATCAGAGCGGCTTCCTTTTTTCGGAATAGGTTGGACATGTGAGAACTTCCAACACTGAGGGAGGGGAAAGTGCTAGTATTGAGACATAGAGAATATAGTTGAGCGAGGGGCCGAAGAGATTAGCCTTTTCAGTTGGAGAATTAGCAACACAATGATCAGATCGAATAAGAGGAGGAAAGGCAGATTTACAGAAGTTGCTAGAGATGAAAGATTTGTCAGTAGGAGAACCAAGGAGGTTAGCGCACTTTCCTTTGATGAAAGCCAGCTTTGCTCGTCGAAGAGTATCCCTGCAACGATTTCTAGCTGAATGAAAATTAGCGAGAGTGATAGGAGAACGAGAATTTTTCCACACCCGATAGGCACTGTCTCTAGCCTGAATGGCCAGAGAATAAGCACGATCGAACCATGGATTATGAGGAAAGGAAGATTTAGTTTTAGAAGGAATGAATGAGGAAAGAAAATTTTAGCTGAAGAAGGAATGAACCTGCTCATCCCATCAACGATTACAGCTCCCTCCTTATCTTTTAAATCTTTATACATCCATCATTATCCTTATTGAGGTAGCCAATTTGCTATCATCTGCAAACTTGGAAACCTTACATTTAAGTCCCTGATCTAAATATTTTATACATGTATGAGGAACAGCCACTTGACCTAAGAAATCGTTAGGACCACAAACATGTCCCCTCATTTCCATTAATAAATACTTTCATTTTCATTGATTAACTATTATTTATTGTGTGTGTGTGTGTGTGTGTATAATTATAATTATAATTATTATTATTATTATTATTATTATTATTATTATTATTATTATTATTATTATTGAGACTTAAGGAATCAAAAATTTTGATCGCTAAAATAATTTCGGGAGGTTGAACCCCCTGACCCTCCTGTCTACAGCCTTATATATATATATATATATATATATATATATATATATATATATATATATATATATATATATATATATATATATATATATATATATATATATAACTTAACTTTCTTATAACTATATGCTATATCTTCGCTATATAACTAACTAATATGTATATATATATATAGGTGGGGAGGTAAATGTAGAGTTTTAACTCTACAATAAAGTACAAGAACTATTTTTTTATTTTTTTCAGCAGTAGTTTATAAGCTGCCTTCAATTTTCTCATTCTTTTTGTTGAATGTTTGATGTGTATGGTTGCTACAAGAGTTACGTATTTGAGTTGCCCTTTAAAAAGGTTAGTGGGGAGGGTGCGTTGGTGGTTTTTCATATGAGTCTTACAGGATACGATTTACGTAAGTGTTACTTTTGTTTTTATAGGATAGACGCTTGCACCATCATTTTTTTTGTCCTCAAGATAGTCAGACTGTCAGTTTTGTCGTGGACACGACCATCTTTATTTCTAATTTGCACTGTTTTGAGGTAAAGCTAACGTATTTTTTCTTTTTTTTACATAACATATTATAATAAATACAACCCTTTTGGAGCAACTAAATTAATATTAGTCATCTGGTTTGTTTTAGGTACTGGGACAGAGGCACAAAACTGTTTTTTTATTTTTGCATTGCTGCTTTCTGAATGGTGATTGGTGCACTTAAGCCCACATTTTTGAAAAAGATCTCTTTTAGAAGAGTCTGACCCTTTTGAGACTCATTACGTATTTGCGTAATCCTTGTCATTGATTGCAAGATTCTTATTGTTTTTCACCACTTTATACAACCCTCAAACATGTCTAAGGTATTTAGAAAAAAAAATACGAAGTAAAATTTTTTTTATATATAAACATTGAATTATAAACAATATTAGATTGATAAATATATTACCATAAACGTATTAACTTACAAGGATTAATTAAGTGTAATATTTTTTTTAATGTTGTTAATGTGATTATTCGTGATTTAGTGAAATAAACTTTTCATGCGTTTTTGAAATAAACATAAATAATATATATAACCCCTTTTAACAAAAAACATTGTGAGATAATAAACAAAGTTGTGGGGGAATAATTAATTACTAATTTGTAATTAAAGAACTTACGTTCCACCTATCTTCAATAATCTCATCAGAGGGTAGATTATGATCCCTAATAATAAAAATTGTAAATTGTTATCATAGGGTGTTGTTAAACGTTTCATATTCACTGAGTAATCATATGTATTGTAAATATTAATTAGGTTTAAGGATTGAATATTTTGTTTATGTGTATTAAATGTATCGGTATCCGAATCTGATATCGGTATTGGCTGTGAAGCTTCTTTAACTTAAACGCATAAAGTCCAACTTAAATGCGTAAAAGTCCAACTTAAATGCGTAAAAGTCCAACTTAAATGCGTAAAAATCCAACTTAAACGCATAAGAGCCCAACTCTGAAGCATAAAAGTCCAACTGAAAAGAAAAAAGGGCATACCTTGCTTTGCTAGCCAAAAAAGGGCTCAAGGTAAAGGGGTTAACTACGTCCCTTTCCCATATGGCGGACCCAATATATAGTTATATATATATATATATATATATATATAATATATATATATATATAGATATATATATATACTATAAATAATATATATATATATATATATATATATATAATATATATATATATATATATGCAATCTTAGTTTTAAGGTATTACCCATCCTTATATGCTATAAGGATGGCTAATAAAATATAATTGTACATCACCTAAAAATTTATCTCAAATTGCAAATTGTGTGTATCATGTATTACTAATTAAACACAAAGAAAATACACTCTTTTGCTTATATTTCCTGTCTAAAAACTCTTTGCTTGAGGGCAAGGTTACGTAACAAAAATCATATATATAAAAAAAAAGGTTTTAATAACACTAAAGGTAAATATTACAAATTCTTCCCCTTTGATATTTTTTTTCTACTTGCACAATTTGGTGTCTTGTTATTAATTCTGCATTTTCCTTTTCATGTTGCACGCTTGAATGTTGGAGTTGGAACCGTTTTTCTTTGAAGAGTTTTTTTTGTCTACCTTACTCACCCTTGCTTGATGTTGTATGGTGCATGAGAATGGTATACGATCAAGATAGAATAAGAATTACTTTTAACTAAGTTAAGCGGAGAATAAGTGAATAGGAGAAGGAACGGTGAGTGGTTAAAGTAACTTTTATATTTTTTTATGTTAGTGTGGCATCGACTTTATCAACCTGTTTTTTTTGTTTCTTGATCGGTTATTATTGAAATACTTTAATTCCACTGTGTTTTTTTTTACTTCTTAGAAGTAACACTTAGATTTACACATCTTATCATATTCCCTGTAAATGACATCACTTTTTACATCCCCAACAAACTCACAACACTAAATTGGTAGCAGAGCGTAGTTGCTTTGACTACCTTGCTACCTTTTCCTTACTTTCTCTTTGACTTTTTGGTTTTCTATCTTTTTCGAAAATTTATCAGGTTCCAACTCCAGGTGCTATTACGTTAAGTATCCAGTTCCTTTATCATCGGTTCGTCCTTTCATTGTCGTACGTCTCCTTTACTATCTAGTATACAGTACAATTCTCTTACATTCTTACACATATACCACTTAAATAATACAATATGGCAGAAAACGTGGGTATTAATGAGAATGGGGAAGTTAATGAATTGGGAGGGATTGATGTGGAAGGAATGAATTTGAATGGGGAGGAGCTTTCGGATGAGACAAAGCAAATATTAGCAGCAGAAGTGAAAAAAAAGAACTTAAAGCAGAGTTCAGTAAAACCGAAACCTATCACCACCCTTGCAACGACTATTCCTACGGTTATACCGTCTACAAGAAACAACCCTTTAGATCAAATTTCTACAAGTAACAACCCTTTAGGTGGTGAAATCACCAGACAGCAACTAACTCAACAAATGGCTGAAGGACAAAGGTTGATGGAAAGAATGGCGAGATTGCCACCTCCGCGATTGTTTTTTCCTGAAATGTCAACCTCTCAACCGGGCTCACAAGAAAGTCAATCTGTCCCCTTTACATCAAATGAGAATGCGGCATCCTCATTGGTAAATCAAACACAATCTGATGTAACAGATGGAGATTGGTTGAAAGCAATTTATCTACAAAACCAGCAAATGATAATGGCCCTTTCTAAAGTAGTCTTGTTATTGGAGGGATTTATACCCCACCAGTCAACAAGAATGATCCCTATCGGGAAATACTCATTAGAAAATGGGGAGCCTTTTCCCCAGTTCTTACAATGTTTTGAAGAATATGCGAGAATAACATATCCACGATCAACATCGGAAGGTTGGAGAACACATCTGGGTTCATACTTGGAGGGGGATATGAAAGACGTATACGAGTTACTAATGAAGAACAATGCAGGGTATACTGTTATAAGAACACAACTTATTGAATGGTTTTCTGACTATTTACGGAAGAAGGTTAAAACCCATCTTAATAACTTTAATGAAGCGAAAATTCTTTCCCATGAAACGATACCCTTATATGCTCTTAGGTTGCAGGGTTTAGCCGAGATGGGATTCCCGGGTTCAGATGTGAAAAATATGAAAATGGTGCGCGAAAAACTAATAAATAGTACGCCATTGCAAGTACAACAATTTATACAAGCATCTATTACTGTATGTGAAATTGCTTTGGCGGGAGTTCCAATGAGTTGGGAAGCATTAGTCAAAATAATCTCGCAACACTATAATAGTTACAAAAACAACGGACATATGTCAGCATCTGCAACTCCACAAATACCATCCCAAGAGATTATTCCAGAACCATATTCACCCGAAGTGATTGATATTTCTAATGTGCAAACACACACAAATTCACTACCACCCTTACCTAAACAAACACAAGAATATTAATCAACAACAAAATATTGTACCCTGGGGATATCTAACCTATCCGGGCTATGAACCGCCTATGCAATATCAACAAAATTGTCAACAAGTATCTCAACAACAATATGTTGTACCAACATTCGCACAAGTGGTCGCCAAACCACCAATGCCTCCACCGAATATGAATAATAACCCTAGAGGTAGTATCCCTCCAAATTCACCTCGCCAAAATGGGACCTACTATCCGTCTAATAAAGGTCAGAATTCCCCTAAGAAAGGGCGTATACCACCACAACAAAATAATCGTCAACAACAACAACAAAATCAACCCTCTCAACAACCAACATCACAACACCCTCAACACCCTACTTCATCTTCATCAACACAACAACCATGGTGGGCCGGAAATAACATTTCTTGTAAATATTGTAAGACACCAGGACACCATGTTAAAGATTGTCCATCGAGGCCTTATTGCCAATTTTGCGGTAAGAGGGGGCATGTCTATGAAGAGTGCTATGCTGAAAAGAATCAATGCATACGATGTAAAGAACATGGACATATAGTGCAAGACTGCCCACTAATGACAGAAAAACAAGTTAAATGTGACTCTACTTTGCGATGTCCTTATTGTCAAGGAAGCCACTTGGGCATGAATTGTCCACAGAGATCCCCTAAAAGTTCAAAAAACTAATTCACTCTGTGGGAGATGACCCACCCACAGAGCTAGAAGAACAACCTAAACAGCAGCGTCATAAAAAGCGTCGAAAGACAGATATCGGGTCACAGTTGCCACCACCTCAACCATCTATGTTTGACGAAATTGAAAATTCAACAGTAGAACCTATAGAGGAATTATTACAGGTTGAGGTTGCTGAATGTCCAATGGATATATTCGACCTTGTTAAATCTTCCTCGGAGACTGAAATTGAGGAGATCGATTCTCAAGAAATAGAAAACTCATTAATCAAGCATGATTCTACTACCCTTAAGGGATCAGTCAATTCTGACAATCTTACACTTACTTCACTTACTAATTTACTCCAGCAGGAGTCTACATTAATTACGCCTATGAAAGGCCCTTGCATTTATCTTAAAAACTTAACATCTTCACCAGCTACTCTAGTTATAGGGGTCATAACAGATGACTCCCAACAAACACAGTTAATAGATGCTCTTGTAGATACAGGGGCCTCAGTTAGATTATAACACATAGAACTTATAAACTTTTAGATCCTAATAAATATCCTATACAGCCTACTGAATATGTTAGTATTCGTGGCATCGGTGATGTCATTTTCGAAGTTTTGGGGGCTGTCACATTATCATTACATCTTTCTAACAATTACGTAACACAACCTAGGGACTTTGTGATAGTTCCGGATGAGGTAGTATGTTACGGAGTAGTAATTGGGTATGATCTTCTACAATCGGAAAATATTTTGCCAGACTTGGCCAATAAAGAGTTAATAACTAGACATGACAATGTCCTGACAATAATTGCAAAAGATATTAGAACTGCAGAGGGACAAGAACATGCTGCTAAATTAGATCACGATGTACTAATTCCACCTAATAAAGGAATTACCGTAGCTATAAAGCCGGAAAAAATATTAAGAAATAAAGACTTAACTGGCAAAACACTTTTATTATTCACTCCTAATGATAAGAATCACTTTGTGATGGACCCTGCGGTCATATCTTGTACATTTGACACTCCAGTAGTGCTGCCTTGTTATAATCTCTCTAGTAATATAATTAAGCTGAAATCAGGCTACCCACTAGGGTCATTTTCAGTTCTTTCTATCCATCCTATCCACCCTATAAAATCAGTGCCTGTAAACATGGTCGAACTCACCCAAAAACCTCAAAGCACATACCAGGAATGGACATCTGCTAATCTCGAAAATGCTTTTCAGCTTGATTCAACAGACTTAACTCGGGAGCAAAAAGATCAACTAATACAACTCTTACTTAAATACCCAACCGCCTTAAGCCTCGGAGATGCAGATGTGGGGTGTACCTCTGTTCTTAAACACTCAATCGAAACTTATATAGATAATCCAATATGCGAGCCTGTTAGAAGACTGCAAGGTCCTATTTTATATGAAGTGGAGGAAGTGTGCAGAAAACTCGAAGCTGAAGGCATCATCAGGCAATCTTTTTCTCCATACTCAGCACCGGTAGTACCCATCAGAAAACCTGATGGGGCTATGCGGCTATGCATAGATTATCGAAAACTAAATTCTGTCACAAAGGGGGATTCCTTTCCCATTCCTAATCTGACAGATACCCTCTTTAGCCTTCAAGGCAAGCAATACTTTTCGACTATCGACCTTATAAAGGGGTACTATCAGGTTGAAATGGCGGAGGACAGCATCGAGAAGACTGCTTTCTCAACCCCATTATCCCATTGGGAATTTCTCAGAATGCCCTTTGGCGTGAAAAACGGACCAGCCACGTTCCAGAGAGCCATGCACTTGATATTAAGTCATCTTTCATGGGAAGAAGTCAGGGTTTATCTGGACGATGTGCTTATCATCACTAAAACCTTTGCGGAACATTTGGCAGTCTTAGAAAAGGTTCTTATTGCATTCAAAGACAACGGCTTCAAACTGAAACCTTCGAAAACGTATTTACTAAGACGAGAAGTAAGCTTCCTGGGACACGTAATTTCAAGTAAGGGTATGATTCCCTTGGAAAAGAATCTCAAAGGAATTCAAAACTTCGAAGCACCAACTACAGTTAGAAAGGTTCGACAGTTTATGGGACTGGTTAATTTTTATCGCCGGCATATACCGAACTGTTCAGTGATTGCAAAACCCCTGTTTGACTTATTAAAATGTAAATCAACCATTCCTTGGACGGACGAATGTCAACAAGCTTTTGTAAAATTAAAACAACTATTAACTAAACCACCCTTATTAACCTATCCGGATCGTACAGAAAAAGCACAACCTTTATTACTGTATACAGATGCATCGGGAATCGGTGCAGGAGCCTGTCTCAGTCAGGTTCAGGACAACGAAGAAAAACCTATAGCATATATCTCGACCGTATTTTCAAAGGCTCAAAGGGGGTATAGCACTACTGAAAGGGAGGTTGGGAGGTTGCTGCCATTCGCTGGGCCGTCAGGTCATTAAAACCGTTCTTATATAAGATTAAAGTCATCATATACACAGATCATAAACCTATCCTATTTCTGCAAAACATGCCACTTGTAAACCACAGAGTCGCCCGAACTCTAGAGGAATTAAATGATCTTGATTACGAATTTCACTATATACCGGGCAAACAAAATATAGTGGCAGACTTTTTGTCTCGTAACCCTTATGAAATAAAATCCGAAACAATTGATAAAAGCTATATCCCAGAAATTCCAGACGGATTTATAGAATTTTCTATGCCTGGAGGAGGGGATTCCCTTTTTCAATGTTTTTCACAGTATTTATACAATAATGTAAGTCAACATATTGCACTGCGTGTAAAAATAATAGAAGAATTAATAGATCATCGAAAAGATTATCATTTGCCAACTGGCAAAGGTGAAAAACAAACCCTTCAACAATTAAAATTGTCAAAATATCCTGGCCAACTTCCATTCACACACAGTATTCAAGCCTTTGCAACGATGTACAAAGTAAAAGTGCTGGTGTATAGTTCTAAAGAACACCCTCTTCAATTTGGGATATCAACCTCTGATTCAGAGGAGAAGACCTGTTACTTGTTTTGCAGAGGAGGGATACACTTTAATCTGTTAACACCTATGAACTCAGAGGAGTTACCAACATCGGTTACTACAGCAATAATCGCATATCCACAATTACAACCTGATACTAAACCTCTCACAGGAACTCCTTATATTTTAGAGCCAGATATTCAGATGGACGAGGATTTATCAGAATTAAATCTTCATCTCCTTTACGAATTGAAAAACTCTGGTGGGGAGGAGATGACTCTGGACAAGCTGCATAACACTACTATATTTTTGCATAATTTTTCTTTAGTGTTGAATTTGCAAGATTCAGTGGAAATTATTATGTCTCACATAACTGAATGTCAGCAAGTTGATCCTTTATTAAGAAGGTTGATGAGAGCTTTGAGAAACAATCAACCCTTCAGGGGACCCTTAAAATTATTCAGCCGTTCAAGAAATTTTTTGTTTGTTCAGGATGACCACATAATCCACTGTAATCGCAATAATCATTATCATTACGTGGTATCGTTCAGTTTTGCAGTACAAGTGGCTGTAATAAACCATTTCGAATTTGTTCATATAGGGCAGAATAAATTATATGCTCTCATAGAAAATATAATATGGCATCCTAAGTTGCGAATGATATGCCAGGATGTCACTAGATCTTGTCACACTTGTCAACTATCTAAAATTTCTAACGTCATTTGGGCACCACCTAAAATTAAGATTAATACTTATCACCCATTTGAACTCACAGAAGTTGATCTTTTATAATTGCCTAAATCCAACAAAGGAAATAACTATGCGTTGGTTTTTATAGACCATTTTAGTAAATGGGTGGCTGCTGTGCCAATAAAAACTAAGCATACTGCAACCGTTACAACGGCTTTAGAGAATATCATACCGTATTTACCAGTAATTCCATCAAGACTTATGTCTGATAATGCTAGGGAATTTAGGGGACCTCTTTTTGAAAATTTGCTCCTTTCCTTAGGCATTTATCATGTTTACACAACTCCTTACAACCCTTCATCTAATGGTATAGTGGAAAGAATGAACCGAACTTTAATACAGTATTTAAGAGTTTCCCTTAATGATCCCAGTCATTGGGACATCATATTACCACAAGTAATTTTAAAATATAATCATCTGAAACATGCAGAAACGGGAAAAACACCTACAGAAATTTTGTTTAGAGATGCTCATGGAGTCCATCCTAGACTGCCATGGACAAAGTTTACCCAGTATTGGGATGAAGGACATGAAAAGTACCATTCTTACTCACTAGGCCAATTAGTGGCTCTTAAGGTTCAATTGCCAGGAGACCTTCACCTTGAAAACAAATTTAAAGAAAGTACTCAAGACATTGACAATAATTAGAAGTAAACTCGAATTGACGTAACTTATATTGTCGAGGCTCCAGACACCGGACGACAATATAGAGTTCATCACCGACAAATAAAACGGTGGAATTCACCTCCAAAATATTTAGAACGAACGCCAATTTTCATCGAATTGCTAACACGACCCTTAGCTCCTGTGCAAGAACCATTGGAGGAGATTGAAGAAGAGCGGAGTGAAACAACACCTGATAACTTACCAAATTTTGAAATGGATTCAGACGATGAGGAAGAGTTTTTGGGATTTCCGGATGTTCCACCTCCGGATTTCTCTAATGTCATATATCACCTGAATCAAAGTATCCTGTTGGCGAATTCCTTAAATCCGATCCCGGATCCAGATGATGTGCGATCAACATCTCCATACGATAAGGAGTATTTGATAGAGAATGACCAGTTGAGTGATATCTCATCATATCATTTGGGGAATTTGTTTCTGACACCGGAACAGATTTCGGTGATACCGCTTTTAATTAATAACTCACCTATATTGCATATTTCACCTCCTGATATAATGGAAACTCCTACTTACATTTCTTATACTCCTATTACTGTAACTCAAGATAGAGAACAGTTGGTAGTGCCTCAAAGACAGGCTAGAAGGTTATCCATGGAGGATTTATCGTCTAGAGCCAGCTTTATGGGTTCTCCACAAGCCCAGAATCCTTACGACAACATTATTCCTCTGGAATCTTTAGAAACAACATCCACTCCTACTATGAATTTGAATATACCTAAACTGGAACTTTCCACACTTTCAGATAATACATCTACTCAACTAGAGATCCCAGAGATTCCATCGGGACATACTGCATTAATCATCAAAGAATTTCTAGAATTGGACAAGTCTCCAATTAAAACGCCACCCTCTATTCAAACTACTTTTGGAAAAAGGAAAACAGTGCGATGGGCACCAACCTTATCTACAAGGGTGTGCGAGGAGGAAAGACTAGATGAATCAAGGTTCACAGGGTCTATAGCCTCTC
>JABUQX010110138.1:20000-22085 GCA_015478945.1 Trachelipus rathkii | reverse complement strand
GTTAATTTTTTATGTTACGTATTTACTTGGTTAAATTTTTGCTATTTATTGAGTTGTTCAATGAACTTTCATAAGGAGTAGGTTTGACTTTTTTAGTAGTTTAAATATTTTTCCGAAAGTGGTTAACATTCTGTAACCCCAATAGTGGTAAATTCTACTACATAACATTTACAATCAACACCGATATCGTAGTAATTATAACACCTTATTTAATAAATTAGGCCACTACTTAGTAATTGTAACAATTACTATTTTTGTATGTTATTTTGACTAACAGTGAAGAAATATTTACGGCACATTTCCCTTTAAAAGGATGTTACATAAAAATGCTACATATCGAAATATCGTGAACCCTAATCGCTAACCATGCACTGTGACGTTTTAACTTAAACTCCAATAGGAGAAGAGAAAAAGTTGCCACATGTTGCTTTATATCATGTTAATTTTTTTATACTTAATTATGTTTAATTTTTTTTTTATTTAGGTTTTTTTGGAGGCTCGAGCCGGCGGTGGGACAGAGGGGGACGAAGTCCCCCCCGTCGTCCCCCGCTGAGGCCGAGAGACCCTGACTCTTTGCATCTTGGCGATTTAATCTTGGGTATTCCTTTGTAGTTTTAAAAAAAGAAAAAAAAACTGTTTTATTGTCAACCTTGTTGCCTTGAAATAATCGGAAAAAATCGATTACATACGCATCGTTCTGATATATATCGGTTAACATCCTTTTAAAGCGAAAGTTCCATATTTACTCCATATTTGCTGGTAAAATTATCAAAGGAAATTTAAGTACTATAGGTTTTTGTTATTACTATACAGAAAAATTGGAAGTAGGTTTAATTTTTGTAGTAGCTATAATATCATTGTTTGAAATAATATAAACACTGTTTAGTAGTTTTAGACACTTGACTCAGACTTCTCTCCAACTCTTTCATATCTCGCCTACGGAATCCGTCTGCTTTTCTCCACTTCTTCTTATGTGCATTCGTCAATTCTTCTTTTTTCAGGCGGGACCCTCTTCCCCTCGGAGGGGGGTCCCCTGTACTCCTGCCCCGACTTCCTCCTTATCCTCTATGCATCCAAATTTGATCCTCTACGGGTATTTCTATTTTTATGGGCCAGCACCCCCCTGAAGGGGAGCCCTATGGGAGGTAACAACGTCTACGTCAATGTTACCCTATAATAAGGGGGGTTACCAAATTTGATGGGGATACATCAACAAGAACTCCCTTAAATTGAGGGAAGGAAAAAATGTGTGTTGTAAGACTTGTTCCTAACCTTCTAAAGACTCAAATATCGGTCAAGCTGATCTCAAAATTGACTCACTGGACATAGGAACCCTTATTTATACGAAACTTAAGCGTTCAAATTTAATGATTATAAAAAAAAACAAAAGTGAAAATCGACTTTCATGACCTCAGGAACGCCTAATTTGAAAACTATTATATATAGTATATATTATTTATATATATATATATTATATATATTATATATATATATAGTATATATATATATAGTATATTATATATATATATTATATATATATATATATATATATATATATATATATATCTATTATATCTATATATAATATATATATATATATATTATATATTATAGTATATATATATATATACTATATATATAATATATATATATATAATATATGGTTGTTTAGATATATATATATAATATATATATATATATATTAATATATATATATATATATATATATATATATATATATATATATACTATAATATATTAAGTATATTATATAATAATATAATATATAATATATATTATAGTATATATATTATATATAATTTATATATTATATATATAGTTTTGTTAGTACGTGCATGTTACTATCGACTCAACCCAACCTCTATATATTATAATATATATATATATAATACTATATATATATATAATATATATATTATATATATATATTACTATATATATAGTATATATATATATATATTATATAATATATATATATAGGCCTATATGTTTTACGACTCCGTCAGTTTGATTTTTTTTTTGTTTTTTTTAACATTTGCTAGTATATGATACTAATAATGAATT
>JABUQX010110138.1:0-15000 GCA_015478945.1 Trachelipus rathkii | reverse complement strand
GACCAAGGACACTTACTCCCTTTCCAAGATGGGAACCCATCTTAAAAAACGCAAAAAAGAAAAAATAAACAGAACACAAAAAAAAAGGTCTCACCTATCTTCCAATGGATGCCCTTCTTTCCTCAGCCCTTTTCTCATACTCTAGTACTCTTTGTTGTACATATGGAAGATCTGGAGCCGACCCTCTTGATCGTGTCATTGGCCGATATCCAATTTCTAATCCTTGTTGGGTTCCTCCCTGTCCTTCCGGTTTATCCTCCATCATCATTCGTTCTGGGTCTTCACCTACTTCCTGTGATTCTTCGTGGATAGACCTGGGGGTATAATAAGGAATGTTTAAATTATCCTCAGCAATATTGCTTACCTTTATCTCCTTAATCAGTTTCAGTGTTTTTCCTCCTGAAACCACTTCATCTTCTTCATTACGGACATCTGAAATATTTATCCCTATTGTGTAGCTGCTATTTGGAAACCTTAGTGCTTTCTCAAATTCCTGTAAATCAAATCCATCATCCGAATTCACATCCTTTTGCGCTGAGTCTATCCAGTCCAACAACTTACTGGTGTCCATAGGTGACGACGTAAGACCTGTCTCTGTTTGAATCGTCTTGTCATCCTTTAAATACTCTGTTTGTGTTCCTATTTCCTTCCTATGGTTAGGCTTACCTATGGCTAACTCTAAGAGATCCCATGAATCCTTAGTTTTTGTCTCATTCTTTCTACTTCTTGTTGTTCCTCGTGAATGTTCACTCTACACTATATATGTTGATGGCACTTCCTTTTCATCCTCTGTTACCATCTCATCAATGTGTTCAACCTCCGGGCGATATTCTCTTTCCTCCTTTTTAAAATAGTGTTGTAAGTACTCAGGTGGATCTGCCCATATTTTCAAGTGTGAATAGTGTACCCTCATTATTTTACCTTTACCTTCGACATCATAAGTCATCCCTCCTGCAATTACCTTGATCATTGTGAAGGGACCTTCGTACCTTTCGCTCAGTTTCTTCTCCAAAGGCCTGTTCACTGAGATAATTTTCTGTTTCACCTTGACTCCCACTGCGTAAGGTAACCTGTTTGGGTGCTCTCCTTCCATTTACCTTGTTCTTCCCTGGAGATTGGTAATACCTTTCTTCTTCTGTGTGTCTGCATCAAAAGTTTCTCTGCTTGCGTTATTCCTAGGTCAGAGTGCTTTGTATTGTTATACACTTTGACCACCTTTGGTAAGCAATCGTCCCATTTTTGATCCTTTGTTGTTGTGTTCTTAAGGAATTCCGCAAAGGTACGATTGACCCGTTTCACTGCCCCATTAGATGATGATTTGCACGGGCTGATAAAAATATGGTCAATGTTGTATAGCCGAAGCATCTCCTTGAACCTGCTGCTTCGAAGCTCTACCCCATTGTTCGTCAGTACCTTGTATGGAGGCCTCAAAAATGTTGGTAGCATTTGACCTTTAAATGCCTCTACGACGCTCCTAGATGATTTTTACTTTAGTGGTCTGACCGCGACCAATTTGCTGCAGTGGTCCACAGCCACTAAGCAAGCTATGTTTAATCTTTTAGTCCTTGGCATGGCCATAACGTCAACTGCAACCAGTTTAAAGGGATTCTCAACCTGGATCTTCCAAATTGACGGAAATATAATCCTAAGATTCACTTTGTTTAGCTGGCAGGCTGGACATTTTTCTGCATACTTCCTGTATTATTGTATGACCTTTTGGATGCCATCCATATTTTGACACTAGGTTAGTTAATTTTTCCCGACCTATGTGAGCCATGTTTCGGTGTACCACCACGCAAATACTAACCATTTGTTGGAAGCCTATTACTGCGCTAAACTGGTCATCCTTAATCCTTTTTACCAGTATGGTACCGTTTATTCGCAATTCTTCCCTATATCTGTAGTATTCTTCAACATCCCATCTGATTTGAGAATTGGTCGTTTTACTTTCTTAGGTCTGTCTGTCAATTTCTTTATTACCTTGGACCTTTCTGAATGTCATTAGTTTCTTGGAAATGTTATTATGCTATTAGTCTTATCCTTATCATCCACTATAAGATTATACACACCAATATTTTACAAAAAAAAACATCACTTACCTGATCTGCATCATCTCCATGGCAATGATGGCCTTCCCAAAGTCCAAGAATTGCTTCTGTTCACTAGATAGTTCATCCCAGAAGTAAACATGCTGGAAGAACCATCCTTGACGACTACTCAATGGTAGTACTATCTTCCGATAAGCGAGTATCTATTCTTATCGCTACTGCCGTTAGTGCATTCGATAATCTCGTAGTGATCCCATTCAAGGTGAACAGCTTACGCTCCACTTAAAATATGCACCAAAATGGGTTCTTAGTTCCCTTACTACCGACTTTGAACTAAGCTGTGACCGACCATGTATCCAGAAAAGCACATCTAGAGGCCTCGCCAATAGAAATATCCTGCGCCATGCAACCCCTAGTGTATCTTATGGTTGCCAGCTCAACCGGAGATTTGATGGTCCTCTTTCTTTCATCAATAGATTTCACTTCCTAATTCGTTTCTTCCGGTGGCGTTGTCTGTAACAAATTTTCTTCTGATTCTTCACTTTCTTCACTGTCCAAACAGCCTTCATTTTCCTCTTCGGATGGTGCTTCTTGTTCCTCAGTCACCCACTCATCAACTATGGTATCAACCTTATTTGAGTCAAACGTTCCATCGTCCTTTAATGGGTTAAAGTGGGACCCTCCTAATACTTGTATATGAATACCCTTTAAGTTGTTACATTGTCTTGCCTTTGGTCCAATGTAAATAACTGAACAACAGATTCCGTGATGTAGCCAAATCCTTAGATTGAATGCATCACTGGCTAGTAACATCACCTCGGGGACTGGTTCTCTTCCTGGAGTACTAATAGTTTTCAACCACTTCAAAGATTTTTGGTTTCCTGTCTAACCCATATAACTTCATGTCATTTAGTGGAGTATCTAATAGAAACCTTCTTAATACCTTGTGATCCTTCTTTTGTGATCGTTCCCTCTTTAAAATTTCTTCCAAACTCAAGAATAAAGAATCAGCACGTCCTAGTACTAACCTTATTACTTCCAGTCCTCTTGGTAGAGCCTCTGGATCTGTAGTATCGACCTCCTCTCACGGTTTCCTTTGGCAGCGAAACCAAGTGTCTGCGAAGATATTATCCTTTCCTGGGTAGTATTGAATCTGGAAGCTGTACTCGCTCAAATCATCTAAGGCGCGAGCCAACTTACTGTCTACCAGCATTCATTTGTGTGCTAAGGCTATACTAATGTGTCGATGGGTCTGTGTAAAGTAATAAAATCCTGACCCAATAGAAAAGGGCGGAAACTTTTGATTCCCCATCTTATAGCTAGTAACTCTCTTTCTATAGCAGATGTTCTTCTTTCACAGGCATTGAATGAGTGGAGTATGGTGCGATTACTTCTCCTTTCGCCTTCCCTGTTCCTGACACAAGCCTTACCCCAGTGCCAAATCACTTAGCATCCACATTAGAGTTCCAATTTTTCACTGCCTTCTCGAGAGAGTCATGGGAATGCCAGCTCCACTGATTCTTTCATTAATCCTTTTAAGCCTTCGAAGGCCTTAATCCTTTCATCCGTCCATTCAATTTTGTCTTTTCTTTTTCCTCCTGTTAAAGCACTAAGGGGTGCTTTTTCACTTCATGAAACAATATAATTGAATTTTTCGCTGGGAATGTTTATCATTCCTAGGTGATCGTCTTTAATTCTCACACATAGTTGGTCTTTCTAATTTATCCACCTGATCCATAGAATTCGGAAGCTTCATTATTCCTTGTCCGCTGCAGAATATGACCTAAAAATTTTACCTCTTTTTGAACTCAGCTACACTTGCTAATTTTGATCTTGACATTCGCTTCACAAAATCGTTTTAAAACCTGTTCAATTAGCAATAGGTGTTCTTCAAATTCCTTTGATATTAGTAGGACATCATCCACGTATACCACTACTCTGTCGCGGCTGAATCCTGTCAGTATCCTCTGCATCTCTCTCTGGAATCCAGGCAAGTGTAATATTTCACCCAATGGCAAGAATTTAAATCTGTATTGCCCACTAACTGTACAAAATACGGTAAAGTCCTTGCTATCTTTTTCCAGCTGCGTTTGGTAGTATACTTTCACGAAATCCAGGCAAGTGTAGTATTTCACCCAATGGCAAGAAAAAATCGTTTCGGTGATATTAGCCATCGGGAACCTATCTGCTTCTGTTACTTTATTTAAGCGCCGATAGTCCATACACAGACGAAACGTTCTATCCTTCTTCCTGACTGGTACCACTGGAGAACTCCATTCAGCCGCACATGGTTCCACGATATGCTTCAGACACAACTCCCGAACCTGATTTTCGATCTCCTCATTTGTTCTCTGATCGAACCTTCTTGCCCTTTGATAGATAGGAGTGTAGTCATGCAACCGTATCCTATATGGTGTCATGGATGTTTCAGTCACATCCGAATCTCCCTTGCTGAACACTCCTTTTCGTCTATACAAGAACATCGATGACTTCCCTCCATTGTTCTGGTTTTAGCTCTTCCATAAATGTAATTTCCTTTTCTAATTTTTCCTTCGTCCATTCTTCCCCAATGGTTCCTTGTTTCCCTGTTTCTCGCACCATTGTATTTACTGTACATCCTCTGTTTTCATATTTTTGTAAGTTATCTTCATCCAATACTAGGTAAGCTATTGCTATTTTTTCTCCTTTTCCTAATCTTAATTGTCCTGGTAACAGTTTTCTTTATCAATATATTTCCTTTTTTTTGTACTCCATTTCACCAATCCTGGTAGTACCTTAAACCGTTTGTTGTACCCTCTTCGATTGTGTTCTTCGCCTTCGACCAATAATTCTTCTGGTTTAATGTCGTAGTATCTTCCTTCTCTAGGCTTAATCTCTTGTGAATTCCATTCTGCTTTCACCGAAATCCAATCATTTGTCGTAATTGTAACCTCTTCTGTTGTGCACACTGGTAGGGATGTTACGATCCTCACACAGTTCCCAGATCTTTCTGTAAAATATACCTGTTCTGTTATATTATGTTCCCCATACCTTGTGAATGATCCATCTCTTACATCTATTTTGATTTTGTTTTGGATCAAAAATGGCATCCCAAAAATCGTTCCTTCTTTTAACCTTTCTACCACGATGAAGTCCGCAGAACCATAACTGATGTCATCAATAGAGATTCTTAATTTTACTGTCCGATGGGACTCTACAATCAACTGCGGATCTCCTACTCCTCGTAGTCTCATCACCTTGTTTATAACTTCAGGATTTGGAATCCTCCTGAACTGTTCTTGTCCTATAATGCAATACTGAGACCCTGAATCAATTATAGCTGACATTTCCACGTTATTTAATTTTACAATAAATTTCAATAAAGGTGTTATATTAATACCTTGCCTACCTTCATTAGAAGTCCTACTCACTGCATGATATATCCCAGTTGTAGTATTTACTGTATTCGTTCCTCTTCCGTTTATTCTAGGTATCCTCTGTGGTAAGGCATCCTTAGTATCCTCAGGTTGTCTGCTTATAAATTCTTCTGCCTCTGGGTCCAATATCACACAACCTTGAGTATCCGGGCTAATTTTCGAAAGATGATTTATTTTTGGGGCTCGTTTACCGAAGTCGCCTACTTTCTTCCCTTTTTCCATTTTTCTATTTGTTCCTTTAGTGGACAAGTATCCCTCCATTGTCCTATCTCATCGCACAAAAAAAACATTTCTTTTCAGTATGTATATATTATATTATAATTATATTAATATATATATATATATATATATATAGATATATATATATAATATATAATATAATTATATATAAATATATATATATAATATAATATTATATATATAATTTATACTATAAATATATATTATATATAGTATCAAAATTGGTAGTACAATATGAAAGCAATAAGACATATTGACAATCACATATATATACTATGGGAATTCTCTCGCCCAAGAGAGTAAAGGATCTTATATATAAAAAAAAGCTCCAAAACTTCTGAGCTGGAGAAATCGTTTCATCTTACTTAACTTTGAATCAAGTAGGGGGAAGTTCGCGGATGCGCATACTATTATACTATATATATTATTTAGATACGTAGCGAGTTCGTCTGCTCCTATGGTGACAATGCTCCAATTAACAGGTTGTCACTAATGTAGTTAAGGTATGCGTTGAAAAGTAGAGAGGTAAATACTATTATATATATAATAAAATATATATCTCCACTTATATTTGTAATTATTATATAAACTATAATCATCACCCATCCTTCTCTCCCCAAGGACTGGTGCTGGGTTAAGATCCCCCGTGCGCTAAAACATGTGCCACGACCGAGGCATTGGCAATTAGCCATTCCTGGGCAAAAAAGATAGAAGAGTGGAGTAGTGTGCATCTTCTAACCCAGCTTGCCTAATATATATATATATATATATAATATATAATATTATAATATATATATATTAATGATAATATAATATATATATAATAAGATTATTATATATATATATATATATATATATAATATAAATATATATACTTATAATATATCATTGTTATTATATCGATACGAATTTCGACGATTTTGTGTAATTTAAAAAAAAAAAAATTATTTTGTAGGAAATGTGAAGAAGATAATATTCCGATTGGAGTAATTATGTTGGACTTTTCCCTTTATGCCCTTCCACCATTATCTTTGTTAAAAAATTAGGTTAATTAACGCCCATTACCCCAATGCCTTTCCAAAACCGCCGATTTCAATAAAACTTCAGATGTGGTCGCTGAAACGTTACATCTAAAAATGTTTTCAAAACGACGGCTATTTAAAAAGAAAAACGATATAAAAAAAAACTCGGAAAATGAGCTTGAAAAAAGTTATGAAGTCTTCAAATTTAATATTTGCAACATGTAAAAATGCTCTTACTGCTTCTTTATTTAAGCTTTTCTATAGGCTTATCATAGTGGTGAACCAATATTTAATTATTTTGACACTACTCACCGGTCGGGGGTATGGAGTGGAGCCCCCAGTAGATAAATGTTTGTCTGGCCATGCATTTGTATTGTGGGTTCCGATGAATTTTGTTACTTTTTTTTCTACTTAAAACATTTCTGGTAAAATATCTTTTAATTCATCTCATTTAACGGATATTTGTGTGATTGTTTATTTTTGGAGATCTCTTTGAGAGAATTTATTTTTTGGGGGTCTCTTGAATGATTGCTTATTTTTTTTGGTCTCTTTGAGTGACTTTATTTTTGGGGTCTCTCTGAGTGATTGTTTTATATTTTTGAGTCTCTTTGAGTGATTGTTTATTTTTTGGGGGGTCTCTTTGACTGAGTTTATTTCTTTGAGCGAATATTTATTTTTTTTTGGGTCTCTTTGAATGATTGTTTATTCGGAGCCTCTTTGAGTGATTTTTTATTTTTTGTGGTCTCTTTGGGGGATTTTTTTTAACTTTTGGAGGGGCTCTTTGAGTGATTGTTTATTTTTTTAAAACTTTGAGTGATTGTTGAAATTTTGGGATCTCTTTGATTGAGTTTATTTTTGGGAGGTCTCTTTGAGTGAATGTTTATTTTTGGGGGTTTTCTTTGAATGATTGTTTATTTGGGGTCTCTTTGATTGATTGTTTATTTTTGAGGGTCTCTTTAAGTGATTATTCATTTTTTGTTGGTTTCTGATGGCTATCATTAAGATTTTAATTAATTACCCAACATATTTCTGACATTTTTCAGTAAGTTTCATTGAAAACTGCAGAAGGCGCTAGGATTAATTAGGTCAATAATTTTTTTTTTAATTTAAATATGTTTCAATTGAATTTTAAATGATTTTTAACAATAATTTTTTCATATAAAGATGCTAAATTTGGCAGAAGAAAGGTCAAAAATATGCTTAAATTCGAATTTTTTAAAAATTTTCCTGCTAGAATAACCATCTGACACTATTCTGTTTACACGATATAATTAACTTTTTCGGAAATAAATAGAAATATTTTTTAAAAATGTATATATTTTAAAAAATAGAAATAGACATCCATGGTCACGAAATTAAACTTCCCAATCAAACTATTTTTATAAGTTATCTTAATTTATAAAAAATAATATATATATATATATATATATATATATAATTTATATTATATATATTTAATGAGTAGGGGTGGGTGGTATTATATATATATATATATATATATATATATAAATATATATATATATATATATATATATACTATATATACTATATATATATTATATAATATATATATATGAAGAGTAGGGGGGGTAGGTGGAACACGCTATGGGTCCCCATCTGCCATATTTGTTATAGTAAAACTATAGACCAGTGTGATTGTTTATTTTTAAAAACGCCAATTTATGAAGCCCACGCAATCTTTTGCCCCAATCTTTCATATCTATCTAAATGTGGCAGGGAAAATCCAACAGTTAGATAAAGCTTTATTTACTCTTTTCCTTTTAAGAGTTTGGTACTGTTTTGTTTTTTGTTTTGGTTTTTCTAAAATTTTATTTTAGTGAAAATTCATTTTATAATTAAATTAATAAAGAACAAATATAAAGAAAAAAATATAAATAAACCTATTTTCAACTAAATTACCAGTGTTAAGATAATAGATATATATATTATTATATATATATTATATTATATATATTTAATAT
Organism: Trachelipus rathkii; assembly: GCA_015478945.1. Lineage (NCBI taxonomy): Eukaryota > Metazoa > Arthropoda > Malacostraca > Isopoda > Trachelipodidae > Trachelipus > Trachelipus rathkii. Next base: position 6,292 of record JABUQX010110138.1, on the reverse strand, counting down.
ATATATAATTATATAAAAATATAATATATAGATAAATTTACTATAAAAAAATATATAAATATAATATTTATTATATATATAAATACCTTATATATATATATAATATTATATATATAATAGTATATATTATATATATATATTAATATATAATAGATATATATATATTAAGACTATTTTATATATATAAATTAATATCTCTATATAAGTACGATATAAAAATCTTATATACTATATATGTCGCTTTACCGACTATATATATACTATTATAAATTTTAAATATATAACTTTCTATTAATTAGATATATAGTTATTGCTTTATTTAAATCTTATATTCTAAAATCTTTTATATATATATATATAATATATATTATATATATATATAACCATCCAATTAATATTAATATATATAAATAATATATAAATATATATATATATATATATACTATATTTATTATATCTATATATCAATATATATATATATAATATATATATATATATATATATATATATATATAATATATAAATATATATATATATAATATATATATACATATATATTGATATTTATAGGATAAAAGCGTATAATTTTAGACTTTATAATTTATAGTTTTTTTAAACGGGTATTTCACATTAATGGTAATATATTTTTAATATTATAGGTATATTGTAGTTTGATAACTTTCTATATATATAAAATACTGTCCAATTATAAGCACCTACATTTATCTTACTTTTCTTGCTTTTTTGATAATGCATTCTCAATCATGAACACATTATTAATTTTATTTAAAAATATATGATGAAATAAAGGAAAAAACACATGATTAAGATTACCATATAATAATAATAATAAATTTATTTTTTAAGATAATAAATTGATACTCTTTAAGTAGGGTAGTCTAATTGTCAATGTGAACTAAAATTTTTAAATAGAAGGTTTAATAAATATATTGTCGAAAGGTTAAACTTTATTTGTTACTTTAAAACAGTTTTTACTATCGATAAGTTGATAAGATTGTCTTTGTGAAAAATGTATCTATAATACAAAGGATGATAATAAAATTAGAACAATTAGTCCAGTTCGTCTTGATTAAATTTTTTCTAAAGGGGGACAACCTTAAGCGATTAAAATAATAATCTAAATAACTTTCAAACTTTTGCAAAGGAAAAAAGCAAATGAAGAAGAGACAATTTCGAAGCTCTCTATGTTTGAAATAAACAAATAACTTTATTTTTTCAATACAAAGAAAAATATAAGACTCATTTGCCTTGGGTAGGTTTTCTATAAAATTTTAAAATATAGTTGTGGATCTCGAGACAATAATATATAACGTATACTATTAGAAAGTATCTATTGCTCATGATGAATAAGAAATGCTAAATCAGCGAAATAAAAAATAAAGTGTCAGCAAAATGAATTCTTTATTATGAAAGTTAATTTTTTTTTCTTTAACCAAGGCCTGTTGAATCGGTAATAAAGATAAATATTTAGTCATTATAAAAACAAATATTTGAATTTATATTCATTAAACGATCTAAATTTTGTAAGTAAGATTATTTAATAATTTAACTTTTTGGCTATATATTGAATTAAGCTTTTCAAATGAAGTATAACCACTCATTCTATTTATATATTCTATAATATTGCTTGAAAATAATAATAATAATATAATAAAGTTAAATTCTAAATTTTAAAGATTTTCTTATGATAATTTGAAAGTTAAGTTGCAGAGAAGAAATTTTATTGTTATTTCACTTTCATTATCATCATTAGGATCTCACTATTGAAGATAACTACATTGGATATATTGTTCTTTTTATATTGTCAATATGGGGAAAAATGAACATCTATTCTCTTTGCAGTAGAACTGCATAAGTTTATTAATGGTAAATGCACTTGTACAGCTCTGCAGAAATACCTGTAAGTAGAAAGTTTTCAGTTTATATAAAAATAGAAATATTTGAAAAGTAAATGTTTTTTATTAAGCTGTAAGTGATATATTAAAAACACCTAAAAAATTAATAAATTATTTTTCAGCTTTTTAGAATTCTTTGCAATTTTCAAAGCAAACTCCCACTTCTTGATGATAGAACACATGCCATTTGAGGAATACGAACTTTGAAAAAATCTAGCAAGAATTGATAAGAAGATGTTACCATAAGTACTTATCAAGATGAGAGTGATTTGGCAAAATCGATACTATTTGAAAGAGCGCTTCTGAACGTAAACACGTAAGCAGGAAGGTGATAAAGGTAGAATTTAATAAAAATGAAGAGACGAAGAGTAAGATGTAAGATATATTAAAAATAGCATTGTAATAAATTGACAGGTAATCATGACTGCTTTCAACACTAATTGATAATACCTTTTATATATTGCGCGAAGCGCCGCCATCTGTTTGCAAACACCCGCCGCAAGGGAGCATCCTCATTAAAAGCCAATTCCGCAATAGTATGTTCAAAACTTCTATAAGGTAAAGCTAAAATAAATCTTAAATTTGGTTGGATCCTATCCTGAAAACACCTCAAGCCTTTACTCAACAATTTATGACACATATTATTGTAATAATTGACCTGAATAAATAAAATAAATAATACCACCACTATTAAAATAAACATTTATAGAATTTAATATCAAGTTATCTCCAAATAATCGGCCTCTGTTATTTTAAAATAGAGAAACAACATATATCCGAGTATATAATATAAGAAAGAGTTCTTAATAAAAATATAGAATGAGTTCATTTAGAGCTTGTAAAAAACAAATACGAAATTATATATACGTAATGTAATAAAATTAAGTCTCTTTACTGTTATAATAAAACATGGTTATTCAACAAAAAAATAATTATGAATTTTATATTAATATAAATTTTGTAAAGAAATAAAAACATGTTAATATAAAAAAAGTCAAATTTAAGCCACGTCAAATCCCAAATATACTAATGTCTTCGTGCTTTTTTTTTTCTTTGCTCCCTATTTTTTGTTTTTAATTGACCAAGTAAAAGGGTTACCCCGATATGAAATTCACAAATTAGTTTTTTTCAATATTAGGTGGTGAAAATACCGTCTAAAACTCAATTTTAAGAATTACACCTAGCAATAAAATCTTCCCCACATCTCGTCTATACTCTGACTCAATCTTCTCTGCTGCATCTTCCGTCTCCTTCATTTCTTACGTCGTCTCTCTCATCTCTCTCTTCTCTGTACATCTCGTGTCTACAATCCTATCTTTATATCGCTGTAAAAAAGGATTGGGGTGTTCTTATCTCTCCTTTCGCCAACTTAACTCACGTCTCCCAACATTTTATCTTTTTGATATTAAAAAAGTTTTCAAACTTATCTCCAAAAATACTATTGAGTCGTCCCCCCCCGGTGAGCATATAGGAAGGAGGCCTCCTGATTGCATTTTGGAGGAGGTTTGGAATAAAAAAAACAGTTGTCCATGATATTAAGGAACACCCGGTGAGAACCAGGCTAAATATTATTTCTTGCGTGCTTGGTGTCTGATGCGTGTTTTGAAATGGTTCCTCGCAAGCTAATAAGCAACTATTGTCCATGGAAAGAGCGAAGTTACTTATGGTTTTTTCTCAGGGAATAGCCTTCTGAAATTCACTCTTCAGTCTACTTCTAAGTAATTATCATCAAAATTTTAATATATATAGTATAAATTATATTTCAAATGTGCATAAATATATCAAGGAATAGTTTAACTTTTTAGTAGTTCTTAAATTTATGTTAGAATTGTGAAAATTTAAGAATAAGCGTAACTTTTAGAATGTCATTATAAATTTTTTTATATTATAAATAATGGATCTATTCTAATAATACATATATTCTTATAATTTAGTAAATATTATAGATTTGGTATAAAAAATAAACAATATATTTATATATTTAATAAACGTCAAATTAAGACACCTAATAATAATAGATTAATAAATATTATCTTTTTCTTTATTATAGTATAATTTTTTCTTTCTAATTGAATAAATATATATAATAATTTATTTTTATCATAATAATATTGTCTCTAGATACCCTGGTCGTTTTTCATAATAATAAAAAGAAGCTGCAAAAATAATACTGCTGTTTAAATTATTAATAATAATTTTTAAATATATATACCATATATTTATAATAATTTCAATATGTTATTGATAAAAATTTTAATATGAATATAGTATAGAAAATAATATTAGTATACTTATATTTAGTAAGTTCTATAATTTATATTATATATATATATTTATAACGTGGTAATAATTTAAGAATAAGATATATACGGATTAATTTTAAGAATGTATATAAAGATATATATTTTTTATTATTATAACAGGTTTTTCTTACATATTAATGTAAGACTATATATTATAATGTTTATAGGCATTATTAATATAATAAAATACATATAGATATTGCAAATTATTGTTTGATAAAAAAACGTCTCAATTTAAGACCCTAATAACTTAATTCTCACTCTCTCTCATTTTCTGTTCTTTTTGGAATAATTATTTTATTTTAAATAAAACATCTAATATTATTTTTTCTCATGCTGAAAATCATTTTGGTGATATGTCCCAAAGTGTTCGTGGGATACTATTATGCCCAAATATGTACCAAATTGTGGTACAACTTTACGGGTAATAAATACGCTAGTATATTACATATCATTTTTATATAGAGTTCCTAATTAAAATAGTGTAATTGTGAAAGCTTTAAGAAAAGTACGTAAATTTTATGAATTTTATAAATAATATTTGAATTATAAAATATAAATCTTACTGATTCATTTATTTATATATATAGAATTTAATTATATCATATCCCAAGGTTTCGTGGACATTTCTGTCATATCTATAGGAGATATATATATGATTTGGTTATATATATATATATAGTCACAATAAATAACATAAATATTGATTATATTTCATTATAATAATATAACGTTCGATATTATTTGTAACACCCTATAAATTTTTAATATATTATAAATTTTTTGCTTTTAATGAATATATAGCATTCTAACACTAGATTTAATATATTTAACCCATACTGCGGCAAAATATACCGTTTTAAATATCTTTGAATTTTTAGCTATTATTTACCAATTTATTTGCCAAATGTGGATAATACTTTATATAGGGATAAATAAATCGTAACTTTTAGCGTCTCTAATTTTGTAATGTGGGAAATATTAAAGCAAAGCGTAATTTTAGAAATTATAATTTGTTTTATTTACTCAAGTTGTGGAATATTAACTATATTAACTATAGTAAAAAATATTTATGAAAAATATCTAGTTTATTAATGATACATAATTATTAAAGACTAACCCTCATATAAACTTAATTAATAAATTTGGGATCAAAGATATCTCATGAAATATATATTAGCTTTTGTAAATTATTGCAATTTCCTTACTATATTGAGATTGCGTGCAAATGTTTATATTAATGGCTGAAATTCTGTGAATACACTCCAATTATTAAAAATTAATACTACTATATGAAATCCATTTTTTCTAAACGAAATTGTTTGAAATATCTATATAGATGGACATTAATTAAAATTTGTATTATCTATTCATTATAAATTATAAAATTTAATCAGTTTAATATATTATTATTATTCATATTATTATTATTATCTTTTGTTGCTGTTAATTCTTTTGAATTAAAATTTAAACAGAATGAAATTATTAATTATTATTCTTTTTTATTAATTATATTATTTGTATTACTTATTATTGATTGATAGTTATTGATCATGTGATTATTGATTATGTCGTAAATGATATTCTGGCGGATGTGTTCTGGTGTGGATGATTATATTATTATTATTATGTATAAATATTAGTAAAATTGAGACTGATTGTTATTATTATGTATTAATGGTACTAGGGTTGTAGTTATTTTGTAATAAGTAAATATATTATTGTAATGTTATTATAGTATTATTATAGTTGTTGTTGTTGTTGTTGTTTCGTGTTTGTTGTTGTTGTTTTGGGTGTTGTTTGGTGTTGTGTTGGTTGTTGTTGTGTTTCTTGTGTGTTGATTGTTGTTGTGTTTTGTTCGTGTTGTTTCCGTTATTGCTGGGATCATGGGTGCTATGACTGACTTGATTGCAGTTATTATTATTAATGAATATGATGGATGGTATTATTTATTATTATTTATTATTATTATCGTATTATTATTATTATTAATTATTATTACTTTTTGTTATTATTAATTTATTATATATTAGGTAGTTAATATAAATTTCGTATTCTTATTTATTATGAGTT
>JABUQX010110137.1:22500-26123 GCA_015478945.1 Trachelipus rathkii | reverse complement strand
TATTATATATATATATATATATTATATATAATATAGTATATAGTATAATATATACTATATTATATATATATTAATATATATATTACGTATTTATATATATATATATTATTATATAATATATATGATATAATAGTAATATATATATATATATTAATATTATATAATTATATATATATATATATATATACTATAATTTTATATTATATATATATATATATATATTATATATATATATATATATATTATATATATAATATCCGATCTCCCGTTCCGTATGGCCGTTAAAGTAACTTGTCTATATATATAATATATATATATAATATATATATTATTTATATATATATTATTATATAATTAATAGTATTATATACTATAGATATATCTGTTAAGTATTTTTGTATATATATTATTATATAGTTATATTATATTTATATTATATATATATATATTATGATATAATATATATATATATATACGTATATATTAATTTATATATTAATATATTATTATATATATTATTATAATATATATATATATTATATATATATATATAGATTATAGATATATAGACTCACTCAGAGGAGGAAAGGCTTTAATTCTATAAATATTAAGGCAGACGTAATAGACAGAAGAAAAAAGTGTAGAAAATGCGGAAAAGGATCTCTGCACTCTTCAGGTCTTCCAACTTTCAAGTGCAAACCAAGAGGCTTGGATGAAGAGTGAAGTTGTTGCTTAGAAAGAGTGTGATGTTGGATCTTGGGAACTGGGGAAGGGCTTTTTGACTTTTTGTGGACCCGTGAATAAATTAAATAAGAAATCGCGTTTCACTAGAAAATTAAGCAATATCATAAAATACTTTTTTCGTATTCATAAATGAAAAAATAAACTATTGAAGATTAATGAGCTAGGAATCTTCAAAATGATATCTTATTTAAGTACAAAATAAATATGACAACAACGGAAATAATTTAATTGGCATTGTGACAACTGATACTTGGACCGGGACTCTGGAAGTCTGGGATCTTAGATATTTAAAAGTATAAATGATATATTTATAATTAGAACGGCGTGTGCCAGACGATTGATCATAAGAAAGCGTAGGATTGTACCCCAATACAATTGTGATTTCTTTATCAAGAAGGTTTAATTACGTTAATTACACATTTAAGCGAACATGTAATTCGGCCAAGTAGCAATGTTAGGCTAGTTCGTCGCTAGTAACTGTTAAATCACAGGAGTCCTGTTTCCGAGTTATTTAGATTTCTGCAATGAATATGTATTCGTCCCCTGACACTGAAACACTCGTAGAGCTACCGTAAATTCAGATCAGGCTAGTCTCGAGGGACTGCAAAGTCTTTATAGTCTCAGAATAAATAATAATTATAAATATTATGAAAGGAAAAATAAAATATGATAGCTTTTTTAATTCCCTTTCCTTTGTATATCAATGTACTCAGTTAGTAGCTCTTTATTATAGTATATATTGATATAGTTATATATATATTATACTAATATATATATAGATTATATTTATATAATATATATATATATTATATAATATTATATATATATATAAATATATTATAATATGACTTATATATATTTATATATTCTAGTATATATTATATATTACTATTATGTTATATATATATATATATATATTTATAATATATATATATTATATATATATATATTATATATAATATAAATATATATTATATATAATATATACTATTAATATATATACATATATAATATATATAGCTATTAATATGAATATTATTTAATATATGATATATATATATATTATTACAAGCCAATACTTTCATCTAATACACCTAAATAGACTAACTGATTGATATGCTCGGAAGCAGGCTTCCGAATTTCATTTAGCAACCTTTCTTATCGCATGTTGGATCTGACGAAACTGACGGTATTTTTACAGGAAGTTGTTTCATGGCTTACATAAACCTTGGCAGGAAAGCATTTTTATATCATTTCAAAAATTTTATGGGTCGTATTATCCACTTTGATACAGAATTAACTGAAAAAGTGATTAGTGAATACTCAGAAGACAATTTGACTATGTGGGTTCCCGAAAAGAAGAAAAATCTAAAACCAAAATTTTTCGGTTTATTTTATACGCGACATTGGGGGACGAACGAAGAACGAAATATGGGGGAAAAAAGAGTTTCATCACTTCAGGGTGTCGGGAGAGGGGGATAAGTTTTTTTTTTTCGGCCTTTTAAAAATTTTTTTTGAAAGAATATCGGTTTCGATATAAGAAAAAATATCGAAATATCGATATATCGCCTAAGAAAATATCGCCCAAAAATATCGATATATCGACCCAAAAATATCGATATTTCGATATATCGATATTTTTTGGCCATCCCTACCTTGAACCTAAAAAGTTTGAAAACCACTGGTATAGTGTATTCAAAGATTTGATTAATAAAAAATGATTATCCACACATAAGCCCATTATTAATAAATATTTTAATTTACGAAAGTTTATTTCAATATGAGTATAACTAGTAAGAAGTCTTATATTATTAAATGGTGTTTCCTTTTTAGCTTGAAAATAAGAATTTAATATTTTTTTCCTTTCCCAAAACCAATTATAATTTCTTCTATCATTGGTTTTTGACGTGAAACTTCTACCCTGTGAATGCTTAGTAAATATAGCTCATTTTTTAACACGTCGTAAGGTACTAAACGACCTTTCAATTTTACAGTATATTGGTGGAAATCGTGAGAATACTTAGGGAGATTGCTGCAATCTTGGAAAAAGGATGTACATAGATTTTGTAATAAGTGCTGTAACTCATTTTCTCATGTATTTGTTAACTATCTGATTCCTTCCAGAAATTAAACCACGATTCTGCTTCCCCAATTAGGTTGTCAATGTTATTGTATTTGTTCATAATTTGTAATTTGTTAAAATATTCTTGATATTTTGTTAGTTCTTCTTATTCTAATTGGGTGCAAAATGCAAAAAAGGTAGATGTTATATTGTGTTCCGAAAATTTGATATTCAGAGATGAAAAGAGAAAATGAAAGTAAGGTATAATGTGAACTTGAACAATCCTCAACAGAACTTTTTGATGTCCCTGAGGCTGGGATTCTTTTGGATACTCTACGTGGTAATGAATATATTCACAAAAAATTCCTTTATTAAAGAGAGACTGCATTATTTTTACTTCTATCGGTTTTTAAAATATTTGAAATGAACCTCATCCAAATTTATTACTTTAGTTTGAAGGATATTTGATATTGGCTCCAAATATGAACTATATTTCGTCATGATATTAAACAGTGAGAATGTAGAACTTCTGCTGCTGGTGAAGCTGACATGCTGCCAGCTCGACGTGTGGCTTGCGTTACATCTGGATCAGATGAGAGACTTTCTAATGATAATTTTATTTGGCAAAAATGTTCAAAAAATATCCTAATTGATTTATACTTGGCAGACCATCGTGATTCGCATAACAATGGTATACTTGCTACCAAATTTCTGCGTGATGTACTTTCAAGGAAAAATTTTACAAATTGTTTTACAATTCAAGCAGTGTTTCGAAATTCTGGAAAAGCATTTAGGTCATTAATTACTAAATTTAAAC
>JABUQX010110137.1:5000-17500 GCA_015478945.1 Trachelipus rathkii | reverse complement strand
GGAAAGTGCTAAAATACGTTGGAAAGACATACTGAATTGAGAACAGGAAGAAGATAAATTGAATGACCAGGAGGAAGAATATAAAGATGAGGCTATACCAATATAGGCCACTTTGAATGATGAGGGTAATAAAAAAGGTATTTATGCGGATAAAGTCCGCTATGGTAAACCAGTATGCCAACAGGATATGAATGCAAGAGATTATACTAGGAAGACAATAGGAGGTATGAGGTATGATGGCGAAAGGAAAAAGTGCTGTTGTTTTAAAAATCTAGCCCACATTAGAAGAGAATATTGGAGGTACAATAGATGAATCTTGAGATGTGGGAGTGATGAACATCGAACAGGAGGCTACACACGACGTGAACAAGATTTTGGAAGACAAGAACAACAGGACATGGGCAGACGTGAGCAAGACGACGGAAGAACCTTCGAAAAAGATGTTTTCTGTGAGAAGAGACAGGACATTGGAGGGACACTTGTCCCTTAAGAGGATAAATTGAGGAATTAAAGAAAAGGAGGAAGACACAAATAATTTTGGGAAGCGAGGAGCCTCCGTCAGCACCGGGAACAAGTCGGGGCGAACCCTCAAAATAAATCTTCTTCCAGAAACTAGCCTGGCTATTCAAGTTGTGCAACATTGGACCCAGGGGCAGAATAATTTATAAGTAGGAAAACTGGGGATATTGAGGGTGTGTTACCGCAAAGGACACCTAGAATAAAAAGAAGAGAGATGGATACAACAAATACTACAACAATGATATACCATGCAGTGAGTAGGACTCCTAATGAAGGTAGACAAGGTAGGTATAAACATAACACCTTTATTGAAATTTATTTTAAAATTAAATAATGTAGAAATGTCAGCTATAATTGATTCAGGTTCTCAATATTGCATTATAGGACAAGAACAATTTAGGAGGATTCAAAATCCTGAAGTGATAAACAAGGTGATGAGATTACGAGGAGTAGGAGATCCGCAATTGATTGTAGAGTCCCATCAGACAGCAAAATTAAGAATTGTCATTGATGACATTAATTATGGTTCCATGGACTTCATCATAGTAGAAAGGTTAAAGGAAGGAACGATCCTAGTGATGCCATTTTTAATCCAAAACAAAATCAAAATAGATATAAGAGATGGATCATTCACAAGGTATGGAGATAATACAAGGGAACGGGTATATCTTGCAGAAAGACCTGGGAACTGTGTGAGGATCGTAACATCCCTACCAGTTTGTACTACGGAAGAAGTAACGACTGCAAATAATGATTGGATCTTAGTTAAAGTGGAATGGGAGTCACAAGAGATCAAGCCTAGGGAATGTAAATACTATGACATCAAACCAGAGGAATTGTTAATCGAAGGAGAAAAACACAACCGAAGACGATATAACAAGCGGTTTAAGATACTACCAGGATTGGTGAAATGGAGTACAAAGGAGGGACACATATTAATAAGGAAGCTGATACCAGGACAGCTAAAACTAGGAAAAGGAGAAAAAGTGGGAATAGCTCACCTAGTATTGGATGAAGATAACCTTCGAAAATATGAAAACAGGATGTACTGGAAATAAAACAGTGCGAAAAACAGGGAAACAAGGAGCCATTGAAGAAGCATGGACAAAGGAAAAATTGGAAAAGGAAATTACATTTATGGAAGAATTAAAATAGGAACAACGAAGGAAAATCTTAGATGATCTACACAGGCAAAAAGGAGTATTCAGCAAGGGAGATTCGGATGTTACGGAATCATCTATGACACCATACAGGATACGGTTGCATGCATGACTATACCCCTATCTATCAAAGGGCAAGAAGGTTCGATCAGAAAACAAATGAAGAGATCGAAAATCAGGTCCGGGAGTTATGTCTAAAAGATATAGTAGAACCGTGTGCGGAAGAATGGAGTTCTCCAGTAGTACCGGTCAGGAAGAAGGATGGAACGCTTCGTCTATGCGTAGACTATCGACGCTTAAATAAGGTGACAGAGGCAGATAGGTTTCCAATGGCTAACATCACCGAAACTATTTTCTCATGCCATGGGGTGAAATACTACACTTGCCTGGATTTGGTGAAAGGATATTACCAAATGCAGTTTGAAGAGGATAGTAAGGACTTTACTGCATTTTCTACGGTTAGTGGGCAATACAGATTTAAAAGGTTGAGTTTCGGATTAAAGAATGGACCAGCAGCATTTCAGAGAGAGATGCAAAGGATATTAACAGGATTCAGCCGGGATAAAGTAGTGGTGTATGTGGATGACGTCCTACTGATATCAAAAAATTGAGGAGCATCCTCATATTAATTGAGCAGGTTTTTAATTGAGCTAACAATTTTGATCACATATTTGAGAACATCACTCAAAAAAGAAGGTAAAATTTTGGTTGCCAGAACTTGCCAATGAAGGATATACAGAGATACAGAGATACAGAGATACAGGTGGGAAAATTAAAAATCATAAATGTGGGAGAATTAAGACGATACCTAGGAATGATTAACTTCCAGCTAAAGGTCATAAACTTGTCAGAGTGGCAAGCGGTCACAATAAAGGAGGAAAAAAGAAGGACCAAAATGAATGACGGCATGAAAGGATTAAGGTTTTGAAGGTTTAAAAGGAATTTAATGAAGATCAGTGGAACTAGCATTCCCAGACTTCTCAGAAGGCAGTTGAAAAATTGGAACTCTATGGGATGCAAGTGGATTTTGGCATGGGTAACAGCTGTGTCAGACAGGAAGGCGAAAGGAGAGTTATCGCCACAAACTTCCCACTGCATTCAAATGCCTGTGAAAAGAAGAACATCTTGCATAGAAGAGAGTTACTAGCTAAAGTGGGAATCAAAGTTTCCGCCTTTTCTATTGAGGTCAGGATTTTATACTTTACACAGACCATCGACCATAGTATACCTTCACACAATGAAGCTGGTAGACAGTAAGTTGGCTCGCGCCTTAGATGATTTAGCGAGTACAGCTCTTTCCCAGATTCAATACTACCAGGAAAGGATTAATATCTCGCAGACCACTTGGTTCGCTGGCAAAGGGAAACCGTGTGAGAGAGTCGATACCCTACAGATCCAGAGCTCTACAGAGGACTGGAAGTAATAAGTTAGTACTAGGACGTGCTGATTCTTTTATTTTCTTTGAGTTTGGAAAGAAATTTTGAAAGAGGAACGTCACAAAAGAATGGATCACAAAGGTATTAAGAAGGTTCTATATAGATACTCCCACTAAATGACATGAAGTTATATGGCGTTAGACAGGAAACCAAAAATCCTTCTGAAGTTGTTGAAACTGTCGAAGAGAACCAGTCCCCGAGGTGATGTTACTAGCCAGTGATGCATTCAATCTAAGGATTTGGCTACATCACGGAATCTGTTGTTCAGTTATTTACATTGACAAAGGCAAGACAAATGTAACACTTAAAGTGTATTCATATACAAGTTTAGGAGGGTCCCACTTTAACCATTAAAGACGATGACGTTTGACTCAATAAGGTTTGATACCATAGTTGATGAGTGGGGTTGACTGGAGGTAACAAGAAGCACCATCCGAAGAGGAAAATGAAGGCTGTTTGGACAGTGAAGAAAGTGAAGAATCAGAAGAAAATTTGTTTCAACACCCACCGGAAGAAGAATTAGGAGTGAATCTATTGATGAAAGAAAGAGGACATCAATCTCGGTTGAGCTGCAACCATAAGATAACAGGGGTTGCATGGCAGGATATTTCTATTGGCGAGGCCTCTAGATGTGCTTTTCTGGATACATGGTCGGTCATCAGCTTAGTTCAAAAGTCGGTAGTAAGGGAACTAGAACCATTTGGGCATATTTTAAGATGGAGCGTAGATGTCACCTTGAATGGGATCACTACGAAGATTATCGAATGCACAACGGCAGTAGCGATAAGAATAGATACTCGCTATCGGAAGATAGTACTACCATTAGTAGTCGTCAAGGATGGGTTCATTCCAGCATGTTTACTTCTTGGAATGAATTATTTGGTGGAAACAGAAGCAATTTTGGACTTTGGGGAAGGCATCATCGAACATAGAGATGATGCAGATCAGGTAAGTGATGTTTTTTTTGTAAATATTGGTGTGTATAATCTTATAGTGGATGATAAGGATAAGACTAATAGCATAATAACATTCCAAGAAATAATGACATTACAGGAAAGGTCCAAGGTAATAAGAAAATTGAAGGACAGACCTAAGAATAAACGACCAATTCTCAAATCAGATGGGATGTTGAAGGAATATTACAGGTACAGGGAAGAACTGCTAATGAATAACACCATACTTGTTAAAAGGATTAAGGATGACCAGTTTAGCGCGGTAATAGGCTTCCAACAAATGTAGTGGTACACCGGAACATGGCCCATATAGGTCGAGGAAAATTAACAAATCTGGTATCAAAATATGTAGGGCATCTAAAAGGTCATATAGTAATTCAGGAGATATGTAGAACATGCCCAACTTACCAGTTAAATAAGGTGGATCACAGGGTCGTATTTCCACCGATTTGGAAGATTCAAGTTGCAAATTCCTTTGAACTGGTTGCAGTTGACGTTTTGGCTATGCCAAGGATAAAAAAAAGAAACGTAGCTTGCTTAGTGGCTGTGGACCACTGTAGCAAATGGGTCGCGGTCAGACCACTAAAAGATAAATCAGCCAGGAGCGTCGTAGAGGCATTTGAAGGCCAGATGCTACCAACATTTTTGAGGCCTCCGTACAAGGTACTGACGGATAATGGGGTAGAGTTTCGAAGCAGCAGGTTCAAGGAAATGCTTCAGAGGTACAACATTGACCATATATTTAGCAGCCCATACAAGCCTTCGTCTAATGGGGCAGTGGAACGCTTCAATCGTACCTTTTTGGAGTTCCTTAAGAATACAGCAACAAAGGATCAGGAATGGGATAATTGCTTACCCAAAGTAATTATGGTATATAATATTACGAAACACTCTGAGCTCGGAACAACACCGGCAGAGAAACTTTTGGTACAAACACACAAGAGAGGAAAGGTACTACCAATTTCAAGGGAAGAACAAGGTAAATAGAAGGAGGGTCACCCAAACTGGTTACCTTACGCAGTAGGAGTTAAGGTTAAACGAAAAGTTATCTCAGTGGACAAGTCTTTGGAGAAGAAACTGAATGAAAGGTCCGAAGGCCACTTCACAATGAATAAGGTAATTGCAGGAGGAATGGCTTATGATGTCGAAGGTAAAGGTAAAATAATGAGGGTACATTACTCATATTTAAAGGAATATCGTCCAGAGGTTGAACATACTGATGAGACGGTAACATAGGATGAAAAGGAAGTACCGTCAACACATATGGTGTACAGCGCACATCCAAGGCAAATACCAAGAAGCAGGAAGCATGGGACAAAAACCGAGGATACATGGGACCTCTTGAAGTTAGCTATAGGCAAAACCTAGCCATAAAAAGGAGATGGGAATACAGACAGTATTAAGGAGAAGATAAAACAACTCAGACGGAGACGGATCTTGCGTCATCCCCGGTGGACACCAGTGAATTGTTGGACTGGATAGATTCAGCGCAAGAGGATGACAATTCGGACGACGGATTCAATTTACAGGAAGTCGAGGACAGCTCTAAGTTCCCAACAGCACACACAATAGGGATACTATTTCGGATGCCATGATGAGGAACATGGGGAAGTTTCAGGAGTAATAACACCGTAACGGACTAAAGGTATAGAGGTAAGCAATATTAATGAAGATAATTTAAACATTCCTTATTATACCCCCAGGTCTATCCACGAAGAATTGAAGGAAGTAGTGAGACCCGGAACGGGATGATGTTGGACGACAAAGCCGAAAGGACAGGAGGAACCCCACAAGATGAGGGATTGGATATCGGCCATGACAGGATCAGAGGGTCGCTCCGAGATCTTCATCATATGCAACAAAGATACTAGAAGTATCTGAAAAGGCTTGAGGAAAGAAGGGCATCCATTGGAAGCTAGGTGAGACCTTTCTTTTTGTGTTCTGTTCATCTTATTTTTTTTCTTTCTTGCGTTCTTTTTAAGATTGGGTTCCCAATCTTGGAAAGGGGAGTAGTGTCTTGGTCCGGACGAACCATTCTAAGATTCCAAGAAAAAACTGAGACGCTCTCGGTGGAAAGAAAGATTCTACTCATATATCGAGTGAACAGTGGCTTCTTAAAAAAGGTCAGAAGTGGGTAAAATTAAGAAAGAAACTGTAAGATTTTATTTATATTTTAATACTATTTTCAATTTTAAATATTACAATTAAAATATCAAATAATATATTGTCATTAACTTGCACATTTCTCAGAATTTTAAAAATTTATATTATATGTAATATGCTCCCTCCTACCTGAAAGATAATATATAATATATATATTATATATATATATATAATTATATAATATATATATATATATATATTATATATATAATATATTAATATATTATATAATTATTATCATATATATATTATATTAATATATATATTATAGATATATATTATATATATAGAGCATGTTGTTATCAGCTTCCACCTATATACATATCGAGTGTAATTGAATTCAACACATTTCATCACAATTGAAGGGAAAATGCTTAAATTCAAATTGAAACTTTATAAGCAGCTTCACCATCTAAATATTAAAACATACCTTTTGATTGAAGTAATATGATAGAATACTTTTAATTCATGATTATTTCACTTTGGATTATTTAAAAAAAAATAAATTAAATAAAAAAATAAAAAACGCCTTGTTATTATAATAATATATAACATATATAGTATATTATATATAGTATATATTATAATGACTATTAATGATTAAAATATTTATAATATTTCCTTTGTCTTGAAAAATTGAAAATACAATTGAAATTTTTAATGGATTTTTAAGTAGGGAACGATTTTAACTAAGTTGTTTTGACGCGTTTTTTTAATATTAAAACATTTTTAAATCTTCATGGTACTATAAAATTATGTTTAATGATAATATGGTCAAGCGTCTAGGTAAATGAAAACAATAGCTTGTTAATAAATACCTGTTGATATAATTTAAGCTGAGTTTAAAATCCTGATAAAATTTACGCCTATTTACATAAAACAACCAAAAATACAGAAATAAGTGTAATTATTTATTGTAATGGCAAACACCGGAATGCCGCAAAGAAAACATGCAAGACGCAAAATACGATAAAATGCCATTCAATTTTTGTTGGTCCAATGTGTTGTTATTCTTAGAAAAAAAGCTGACATTTCCTATCCTGAAACCACTTGATACAAAATGCCGGTTACCTATGAATATTTTCTGCGGGGCTTTCTTGTCATCCCATTTCTTCAACCATGAGTGAGTAATATAAGAAATATTGTTTCAATCCAATAAGCCTATGAAATGAATTATGAAGAGAAGGCATGTTGCATGCGAATAGTTTAAATGTTGATAATATAGCTAAAAATTTTGAAGACTTAAGTTTCAGCTCGTTTTTCGAGCTCTTTATTCTTCTTTTTGTTTTTCTTTTTATTCAGTTCATTTTAAACATTTCATTGTAAATTTTTATAAATTTCACCTGTGTTGTATTTTTATTATGTTTCGCGTCACTGACAAAGGTTGTAATTGTCAAATAAAAAACTTTTTGAATGTAGTCGAAGACTTAGAGATTATATTCTCAGTTGATGGTCCAGTGGCGGCTTCCGGGCAGGGCGACCTGGGCAAGCGCCCTGAGGCGCCTTAAAAGGGCCTCGCGCGCATGCAGAGGGTAACAGATTTAACGTCCATATCGCATGAGCTCGCACATATATATATATATTAATATATAATAACTTATTATGTTATATAAATACAAAGATAGTATTAAATTTATATGTCTTTTTTTGTAGCAGATTTTTGATAGTATATATATATATATATATATTAAAGTATATTATATTTATTATATATATATATATATATATATATAGTTATTATACTATATACAAGTGGCGGCTCGTTTTATGGCTCCGGGCGGAGCCCTCCAAAATTAAAAGTGCCATGCGTAGGATGTTGACGGGAATAATTAAAATTTTGCCAAAGAAAAGTGAAAAGAAATATTTTTCTTTCCAAATTCTTTACATAAAAACGTAGTAATTAATCAAGAAAATAAGAAGAAGGAATGACTTTTGCAACAGCAAATTGTAGTGTAAGTCAATTTTTTCTTCCAATATATCCAATAATATAAAATGTGGGCTGCTATTTTACAGCCAAAAAGACCAACTTTATTAGTTTTTAAAATAAGACAAATCATGGCAACAAAAGATGGCCAATTCCTATAATCATTAGTTTAGCTAATTTCACTTGCTTTCTTGAATTTTATAACAACTATTGAGATTATACTACATTAAAATTGTATTTCAAGTTTGATCGAGTTGCTAGTTCTGTCCTTTGATGTCCTTCTGTACATATAAAGACATATATATATATGTATATATAATATATATATTACTATATATATTATAATTATATAATATATATATATATATAGTATATAGTATATATATATATAATATATATAGTTATAATATAAATATAGTATATATATAATATATATATAATATACTATTATAATATATATATACTTTATATTATATATATATAGACAAATTAAAATCAGTTCATTCTTATGCTTCGGTGGAAGTGGACGTGTCTTTTTTTTTTTTTTTTTTTTTTTTTTGTGGGTGAAAATTTTATTTTTTTTTTTTAAATAAATTTTTTTTTTTTAAAAAAAAAAATAAATTTAATATGAATTATTTATTTATAGAAAAAAATAATAAATTTTATATGAATGCTAATGATGATGATGTGCGAGTATTTTTAAAAATTTATTATGTTAACATTGAAGAGAATAAAGTTTTATTTCTACTTTTGCTCTGAAACCTTCAAAGAAGGGTAAGGCTCCCTTCACTATAGGCGATTTCGATTTCGAACCAACAAAAATTTTTTTTGACAAGATTTCATTTTATATATATATATATATTATATATATATAAATTATTATATATTATATAGTATTATATTATATATATATATATATATATATATATATAGATATTTATAATATATAATAATATATATATATATATATTATATCATAATCAGTGGTTCCATTCCAAGTTTTCACGAGCCGCCACTGTATATATATATATATATATAAGAATTTAGATATATATATTATATATATATATTAATATATATATATTATAGTATATATATATATATATATATATTATATATTAATTATATATATATATATAATAATATAATTATTATATATATAATATATTATATATAATATATTATAATATATATATATATATATATATATATATATATATACTATATATATATATATATATATTATTATTAATGTGCAGATTTTAATGCTTTATATACTTGTGTATGTTTTCTACGAAAACACTGCCCAGGGCCCCGCAAAGCCTAGGTCTGCCATTGCCGCCCAGGGCCCGCAAAGTCTAGAGCCGCCACTGGTTGGAGTCTATCGAATACCTGTTTTCTAACACTTTATAATTTTTAGAAGAAACAAGCCATAAACATTTCTGTTGTGAATTCATATCAAAAACCGTTTATTTTTTAGTTAATACTTTTACACCTTATTGAAATATTTTCTTTTCGTGTATAAATTAAAGTGTAACAGTGTCTATCAGGTAGATTTTATATAAGAAAGATTTTGACTGTATATTCGGTTTCTTAAAAGGTTTCGATCCTAAGCTTTATATTTATATGTGCTTAAATGTTTTGATGTACTATCGAAATGTAATTGCGAGGAAAAGCTAAAAGCATTATCAAAAATTGCAACTGCAAGTAGTAAGTACGTTTCCTCTCTTTCCGTTAAGAATCTGAGTGGATTGTTTCCCCATTTCACAGGGCAGATATTTGCTGAAAAACTAGATTTCACAGCTACTGAAAGAGACGAATTAATGATCTCTGCGCTGATCTTACTGAAAAATTGAACTTGCAGAAAGACTGACTTATCAGCGGCTGATTTTTGGTTTAGCATACAAAAGGAGTATCCTAACCTAGTAGAAAAAGCCACAAGTTTTCTTTTGCCATTTTCATCATCATACTTTTGTGAACAAGCTTTCTAGCAATGGTCCCAATAAAATGCAAAACAAGAATTAGTTGTTGAATCTTCAGGGAAATATGCCTGTTGCGTATCAAACTCAACCTAATATTTTTTTTTTTTTTTTTTCAATAATATTTTGAGTTAATGATCCTAACAATCAATTGAAGTTGGTGACGACATGATTCAAAAGTTATATTAGGCCTGTTAGTTTTAAGAGGTTTATTTTTTATTTTTATTTTTTTTAACAAGGAATACCAAGGGTAACCGCAAAGATGGCAGAGTCGGGGTCTCCTCGGCCTTCCGGAACGGACGGGGTAGACTAGTTCTCCCCCTCCGGGAGTCTCCGGAACCCCGGCTCTTTGGTTATTTTGGGTGTGCGCGGGGCTGTCTCCGCCCCTCCCCTAGGGGTATGTGAAAACGTACCCCTCTGTCCCCCGTGGCCTTGAGCCCCCTAATAATTTTTTTTATTTTAATTTTATTTTAACATTTTGTATTTAAGCAATATACGCTGATTCCAAAATATGTAATTGGTTTGTCTGTAAGGTCATACTTTTCGAGATATTTATATTTGATTTTTTCTTTTTTTTTTTACATTTTATAATAAGATTATATGTGATCTCCAAATATGTAATATGGCTTTTCGGTGGTATCGACTTTTCGAGATATTTCAATTTTGAATTTCTTCTTATATAAATGTGATTTTTAAAAAGATTATTTTAAATATTTAGGAACTTTGAATCATAGTCGTCACCAAAGTAATTCATTATTAGTATCATATACTACAATATATTAAAAAAAACATTCAAAAAAATCAAAACCTGACGAGCTTCGAAAACATCAACAGGGCCATATATTATATAATAATATTATATATATATATATATATTATATATATATATATATATATATATTATATATTATTATAATATATATATATTTATTATATATTATGAGGCCAGTGAGTCCCAAAATAACATGAACGTAATAAAAAAATATATATATGAGACTTATTATATATAATATATAGTTTTTTAGTTACGTGCATGTTACTTTCGGGATGCTGATTCTAAATATATATAATATATATATATTAATATATATATTATATATAAATTATTTTAGATTAATAAGTTAATTAGAAATGATTATGTATAGAACCTCAGTACTATATACCGACTATATATATATATATATATATATAATATTATATATATATATGATATATTATATATATATATTATTAATATATATATAATATTATATATATATTATATATATTAGATATATAATAATATAATATTATGTTATATTATATTATAATATAACTATTAATAATATATATATATTATATATATATTATATATATATATATATATATAATATATATATATATATATTATATAGATATATAGGTTATATATATAATATATATATAATATTATATATATATATTATATAAATTATATTATATATAGTATATATCATATATATACTATATATATATATATATATATATATATATATATATATATATATATTTTGAATATAGGTTTCGTGAGGTCATGGAAGTCGATTTTGACTTTGATTTTTTTTATAATAGTTAAATTTTGACGCTTAAAACGTATAATTAAGGGTTCCTATGTCCAGTGAGATCAATTTTGAGATCAGCTTGACCGATATATGAGTCTTTAGAAGGTAAGGAACAAGTTCTTACTAACCACACATTTTTTCCTTCCCTCGAATTTAGGGAGTTCTGGTTGATGATCCCCCTCAAATTTGGAACCCCCCTTGATTGAGGGTACTTGACGCTGACGTTGTTACCCCCATAGGACTCCCCTTCAGCGGGGGTGCGGCCAATAAAATAGCGAAATACCGAATAGAGATCATTTGATGCATAGAGAGTAGAGGACGTCGGCGCAGGAGTACAGCGGACCTCCTCCGGAGGGAAAAGGGGTCCGCCTTGAAAAAGAAGAAATTGACGAAAGGCAGGTAAGAGAAGTGGAGGAAAGCAGACGCGATTCGGAGGCAGGGAGAATGAAAGAGTTGGGAGAAGAAGTCTGAGTCAGTGTCTGAAAACCTACTAAAACAGTGTTTTATATATTTCAACAATGATTATAGTATACAAAATGAAAGCCTACTTCCATTATTTATTTTCAGTTATAGTTAATAACAAAAACCTTATAGTACTTAAATTGCCTTTGATATTTACCAGCAAATATGGAGTAAAATATTGGAACTTTCGCTTTAAAAGGATGTTAACCGATATATCGAAACGAGCGATTGTATCGATTTTTTTCGCATTATATTCAAGGCAACAAAGGTTGCCATAACAGTTATCTTTTTTAAAACAAGGAATACCAAGATAAATCGCCAAGG
>JABUQX010110136.1:22500-24574 GCA_015478945.1 Trachelipus rathkii | reverse complement strand
AGAAAGAAAAAGAAAAGAGGGAGAGGGTGTGTTGCGGTGGCGTAGGGTAGTAGTTATCGGTGAGCGTGACTGTTGTTTGTCACTTAATTACCGAGAGTATATGCTGACAGAAAGACACAGCTCGCCGGGGGAGGAAGAGGAGACCCAAGGTCGTAGGAAAGGGAGGGAAGAGATAGAGGAGGGGAAGGGAGAGAGAGAGGGAGGAGATGGGGGGGGAGGGGGAGGAGGGGAAGAGGAGGGTGGGGGGGGTAAATCATAGAAGGGAGGATGGTGAGAGTAAGGATGGATTAGGAGTGATGAAGAGGGTGAGGGATAGAGGTGGATAATAGGTAGAAGAGTAAGAGATGAGTAGGGAATCCGAGTAGGTAAGGGTAAGTAAAAGGATAATAAGAGTGAGGAGGGTAATGGAAGGGAGGGATTGATAGAGGGCTAGGTGATATATAGGTAGAGTAGCTACTGATCAGGGTAAGTATAGGACGTGAGAGTGAGGTGTGATGAGGTAATGAGGTAGAGGGGGTGAGAATATGAGGGGTAAGTAGATAAGTATGATCGAAAAGTAAAGGGGTGATAGGTAGTAAGGTAAGTAGGTAAGTAGCAAAAAGTAATATAAATTATAAATAAGAAAAATAAATGAAATAATTGGTTAAAAAAAACAATTTAAAATAGGTTATGATAAAAAAAAATAAAGATATTAGAAAAGGGATTCAAAGGGGGAAAAAGAGAAAAAAAAGGGAAAAAGATATAAAAAGGGGGGAAAAAGATACAAAAAACAGAGGGGAATATTCATGGAAAGGAAAAGAAAAGATAATAATATAAATACAAAAGAGAAGATATAAGTATATATAAAATAAAATAAAAATATAAAGAAAAGAAGGAAGGCCTAGTTGTCGTATTATGTTAAAAGAGTAAGAAGGATAAAAATAAGAAGGATAAAAATAATTACAGCAGATATGGTAATAAAAATGTCGTAAAGAAAATGAAAAAATAATTATACAATTATAATAATAATATCATAAAGAGAAGTAAAAAAGAAGAGGAATAATAAGAATAAGTAGAATACTTCCTATTTAGAAGAAAACTAAGAATCAAAAAATATTAAGAAGAATGTGGTAAAATAAGGGAAGAATTGAAGTAACCGGTAATGAGTTGTGTGTATAAAGTAATAATGAAACGATGAAAAAAAGAAAGCCACAGGGGTTAAAAAATTAAAGGGCCGGGGGCTGTGGAATGAGATAACTGGTTAAATAAAGGAAAAAAGTTGTTAGTGTGTAGACAGATAAAATATAGTGATGACCCAAAAAATAATAGGATGATGTAGGAATAAATATGTATGTATAATTAGCTACTAAGACATAGTGATGTAAATTTGAGTAATTGAGTGTGTCTATAATTATACTATATATGTGAGAATATATGGTGGTGTATATATATACAAGAGAAATACGCTGACCTATATATATTATATATACATATATATATATGTGTGGGGTGTGTTTTATATAATATGTATATATATAGTACCAGTATATAAAATATTATAAGAAATAATTAGGGGTGGGATGGCCAATGTGTGGGTGGGGCAAGGAAGTAACTCGCGGAGGCAATGATAATGTTGTGGGGTGTGTGTTTGTGTGTGGGGTTACTTTCTTTATTAAACTTCTGAAACCTTTGCAATACTATTTTACTTAAGCCTAGGCTATGAATAGCGTGAGGATTTTGAGTTCGATTTTTATTTTTTGATTTATAAAAAAGGCATTTCTATCATTTCCTAATTTCGCTTCGGTAATTTTTAAAGGAAAATTTCTTTCAGAATGTTATGAATGTTAATAATAATAAATAATAATAATAATAATAATATAATTATATAATAAAATAATAATTAATCATGATTAATTAATAATAAATAATAATGATAAATAATAATAATAATAATAGATAATAAAATAACTTATAAATGGAAATTAATAATAATAATAAGGTCCAATGTGGTCTAAAGCTGACATCATGTAACTCGAGAACGGCAAAACCTGAAAAAAAAAACAAGAAATATATATTTGGAAAAATATGAAGAAAA
>JABUQX010110136.1:0-17500 GCA_015478945.1 Trachelipus rathkii | reverse complement strand
ATTGACGGCTTTGAAGAATGGAGTAGCCTGTTACGTCACAATGCTGACATCCTCGTTTCAGACACTGTGGAAAAGTTGTCAGCCCTGATAACTGAAAAGAGAGCTTCGAGAAAAGTTTATTATGAGGAACATCAGCGAATAAGCAATGAGATACATAGGGTAAGAATAATAATATATAGAAAGTAGTTAGTAATATATATACTTATAAAATTATAATAAAAAATATAGATATAGTAATATATAATAAGTAATATATATATATATATATACACTAGAAGAATGGAAAAATCATTTCTTAGTTTAATAACTTATAAAATTATAATAAAAAAATATAGCTTATAGTAATATAATAAGAATATAATATATATATAATATATATATATAATAAATATATATATAATAATATATATATATATATATATATCATATGTATACTTATATAAAATATATTATTTTTTTCTATCTAGTTATTTATAATATATATATATATAATTATATATAATATTATATACAAGTTAAAGAATAATTATATAGGAAAGTGATTAGTAATAATACTTATAAAATTATAATTAAAAAAATATGAAATATAATAATTAATAGGGTTTTAATTCTATAGAGGTTAATATTTTTGTTCATGTAAATTACTTGAAAAGGAAATGATGCATTTATTTAATAATATATATATAATATATTGATATATTAAAATACTATAATATATATATTTTAGTAAGTTTTTTTTTTTTATACATAACTATTCATTATATATATATATATACTATATATATTATATATATAAATTACGATTTTTGTAAAATTTCCGCAATCTAAAACCGTATCTTACAATAAATATTACAAACCTTTTCCAGAATATATATCATATATATAATATATACTACAGTATATAAATAAAATATATATAACACAACTAAATAGCATAATATACGAAAATTTTCAAATTAATTTATTAATTGTATATATATATATATATTATACAAAGTCAATTATATAGGTAAATATTAAAATTCCATTTTAATATATTTATATTAAAAATTCTAAATTATTTTCAAAATATATTTTATCATAATTAAAATAATTTAAAATTTTTCTAATACTTTGCCTCGATTACGAAATAATAATAATAATAATAATAATAATAATAATAATAATAATAATAATAAATAATATAATAATAATAATAATAATAATAATAATAATAATAATAATAATAAAAATATAAAGTTATTATAACTTCCACGGATAGTTAATTGAGTATCTTATTCTATTAATAATTTTGAAACTATGTATAAATAATAATTTCGTAGCATCAAGAAAATAATAAAATTAATATCTTCCCTAAAGCTAAATTATCTCCTGTTGTATATTCATAATAATGCTCGTAATTATAATATGTTGGTATAATATAATAACTTTAATTAAAATAATAGGTAATAAATGACCGAGGGAAGTAATACGTTGCTGGAAATCTGGTCTAATTTTTTTATGCGGTAAATTGTTAAAAAAAAATAAAATTAAAAAAATTCTCAAAAACTACAATAGCTACTGGCAAAATGGAATAAAATTTTTGGAGTCCTTGTAAAATTTTAGTTAAGGAAAATTTCATTAATTAAAAATTAATTTTTGTGAAAACATATTATCGTTAATATTTATAGTAAATGAGTAGAAGCACTATATAGAGAGAATTTTTATACGTACTCGTTAAAATAAATGACTTTCTATTAAATTTTGTTTTTTGTTATTAATAACTATTAAGGATACCCAAGGTTACCGCATCCGATGGCAGAGTCGGGGTCATCTCACGTGCCTCGGGATTACCGTGTAGAGACTTATATATTCCACCCCCACGGGTAGGGTCTCCGGACCCCCGCTCTTTAGATTATTGGAGTGTGATCGCGGGGAGTACTCTCCGAACATACCTACGAGGGATATGAGAAAACGTCCCCCCACCTATGTTCCCGTCGAGCTCCGAGCCCCACATACATTGTCTCATATTAGTTATTATTTTTTTTTTTTAAGCCTTTATACCCCCCAAAATAAAATTTAAAAAATATAATTTTAAGAAACATTGTTAAATAATTTTAAAATTATTTTTTTTAAGTTAAATAATTTTAAATATTATAATTTAATATTAAATAATAATATACTAATATATTATACATAGTATATATAATATTTTATTTCTTATATATACCTATATACTCTCTATGTCCCGCCGCTCGTAGTTCCCCCTCCCCAAAAAAATATATTCCCAATTTTTGTTTAATCTTTTTTTTTTTTACATTTGGTCTACACTTAAAAATTATTTTAAGGATTCCACAAAAATGTATCTCATTTTCGTCAATTTGAAGCTATTCGTATTTTTGGAGATATGTGTATTGTGTTCATTTTTGTTTGTTATTTGTCTTTTTACATTTCCGCACTATAAATTACCAAGGATTTCAACATGTATCCTTTTCCCGTCGCTATTTTGTTTTGAGTTAATGGATTGTGGCTCTTCTAGAGCGGCATATATATATATTATATATAATATATTATATATATTAATATATATATATATTATAAATATATATATAATATATAAATATATATATAATATATATATATATATTATATATATTAATATATTATAAATATATATATATATATTATATATTATAATAATAATATTATTATAATATATATATATATATATTTATATATATGATAATTATATATTAATAATATATATTATATAATATATATATAATTTTAATATAACTTATATAATATATATATCAATATAAATATATATAATATATAATATATATATATATATATATATATAATATATATATAAATATATTTATAAAGCAGCACCCCCTTGCACAAGATTATATAATATAATTATATATTATTATAAGTTATATATATATTAATATTAATATATATATATATATATAATATATATATTATATATATTTATAATATATATATATTTAATATATATATATATATATAGTATATATATAAATTTAATTATATATATAGATGGTTCAGATTATTTTAATTGTCATCACAGATGTAATAGAGAACGGCAGTGTCCTACGTAAAACAATATATTTATATATTTGGAAGTCATGCCGTATTACTTAGATGTGAGATTTTTTTTTTTTTTTTTTTTTTTTTTTGTATTTTTTATTTTTGGCTTATCAATCGTAATATATTTTAAGAAAAAAGTTATTTCCCCCATTTAGGGGCTTACAAGCCGACGGGGACAGTTAAAGTAATACCAAATTTAAGTTTTTGGAGTAAATTTTTGTGTTGTTTTTTTAACTAAAGGAATACCCGATAGGGTAAACGCAAAGATGGCAGGAGTCTGGGGTACTCTCGAGCCTCCGGTGGACGACGTGGTGACTAATCCCCCCATTCGGTGTATAGGCCTCTCGGCATAACCCCGCCTTTGTCTTTGGGCGTGCTGCAGAGAGGGTTCACTACGTCCTACCCACTCCGGTATGAAACGTGCCCCCCTAGTCCCCCCTACGGAACTTTTCGACTCCCTTGAAATTGGTTGAAATAACTCTAGTTTTAGATATGTTTTAAACTTTCGAGACTGTGGAATAAAAAAAAAAAAAACAATAAAAAATAACTAACTAAAAAATTAGGGTTCTCAAATTATTTAACCAAATTTAGGGGGCTCAAGGCCGTGCAACGTGTTTGTGTAAGTTAGACAGTTAATTAATAATGAATAGATTAAGTAAATTGTGGACGATTTCATAAACCCCGGATGGAATTTGTCGGAGGAAAACCCCCGTGACAATACCACCAAAGACCATAAGAGCCGGGGTTTCCGAGAAGGATCCATCCCCAGGAGGATGGGGATTTAAAGTCCCCCCACCGATAAACTGTCATCACCGAGATGGGCCAGAAGATTATATAATTACTTTTAATAAATTAATTATTAGGTACCTGTAACGAATTATAATATATATAATAACTATAATGTTATATAAATATATAATTAAATATTTAATTAATAATTAAATATCTATAAAGAATTAAGCTATTTGTAATAAATATATATATCATCATAAAATTTACATAAAAGATAATAATTAATAAATATTAAATTTAAAATTATAATATAATTAAATAATATATTATATAATATATATATATAATAATAAATATATAACTAACCAATCTCATTTAAATAACAAACTGCATGATAAATAATAAATTAAAATTCTAAATTAAGTAATAAATTAAAACAAAAATCTAGATGACTATTGAAAACAAAATTAAACACTCTTTTTATTTAGCTCAAAAAATAAAAAATACAACTTTTTCAACACTATAGCAATTTATATTTTGTATCGTTTCTTTGATGTATATATATTAATTAATCAATTATAAACCACTAAGTCCAATACCAAATTATTTTGAGGACCATGGTGTTTTTACTTTAGAAGATGTACAAATTTACATACCGTTGACAAAGCTATCTAGGTCTATACAGTTGTATTTAGATGAATCATATATAATAAATGTTAATTATAGTATAATATATAACAATTATATCTAACATTAATACAAGTATTGTTTATAAATACTACTAGTAACACTAATAATTATAATTACTATTATAAGAAAGAAATTTAATAATTTATTTTATTAAAATATATTATACAATAATTAATAAATAAAATAATTTAATATAATTAATAATAAAATTAGATTTATAATAATTATAATATATATATATAATTAATAATAAAATTATATAATATATTTTAATATGAATAATTAAATTAATATTTATAAATAATAATAATAATTATATATAATATATGATATATATTATAAATAAAATAATACTCTATAATCTAAAGCATTAATAAAATATCATCATTTTTTTTATTTTTGTACACAATATTAATTATATTGATCCACCTATAACAGCTAGAATATTACCTAGTATATATATAATATATATGCTTATTATATATATATACTCAGTGATTTACCTTTTCTTATATATATATAACTATATAGTATATATTTTTATATAAGGACGAGGTTGGGATAAGTTTTTACCTAAATAGCACTATGCAGTTGAATTTTTGGTAATTTACTGATCTCACAAACACGCGGACCGCCCTAAATAACCTGGGGAATAAAACAATAATAATAATTTAAATGCGTAAGTAAATTAAAATAATAAATCACTAAGATATGAACAATAAATTATAAAATAATGTTTTACATTTCAATGTTTTTAAATGATTAAAAACAAATAAAAATATATGTAAGACTGGCCCTATTAGATGGCCTACTTGTTGGCAATAAAAATTTATATTAAAGATATTAGGCCAAAGACAAAAATCGGAGCTATGCTGTAGAGAGTCTACCTCCATGAAAGTGGTTTCTCTACCTTAAGACTCAGCTAGCACCTTTAAGTAGTCTCACTAATCTAAAGGCGTGGCTCACCATAGCAGGAATCAAGCTAGACTACAGTAATCAATATAAATTAAAAAATATACATAAACAACATACGGTCTAATAAACGGCCACCTTCAGCAGGGTTACCATCACATACCTTTTCACGATTACACGATTAATTACATATTCTGCACGTGCTTCTATTTCACTTCACCATGCTAAATAGGAATTCACATGCTATAATAGCTTTAAACCGTTCTATTAATAGATAGTAAAAATCCATTAATTCTTGTAAGCAATTATTAAAGCGTCGTTGTCTGTGCGAAAATGGCGCAAGTAAGATGAGGATACACGCAGTTCGTAATCATAATGGGTTTTAAATTTGCCAGGTGAGAACAGAGTTCGTCCAAAAAATACGCTTTGCATTGGCACGCTAATTTGTAAAATTGACCTGACCTCAATCACCACGCTCCCCTGCAGTGCTGAAGGCACGAAACTATCCAATAGCGCGCCGGCCAAATCGATGTGGCCTACCTCTGCCGTATTCTAGTAAGCTCTGAGATTGGATAGGTTTCTGAAACGAAGACTCCGCAGATTGTGGCGGGTGGAATCGCGGACGAGTCGGAACATCTGCATGTGTCGCAAGAGTAGCCTGAGGTGGAGCTGGAGTTGAAGAAATCCCTGCGACAGCCGGAGATGGCGAGGACCTACAGGTGGATGACGATGACCGTGCGGATGGAGTCTGAGCCGGTCGTATTGGTGCTGTTGGCTGTGGAGAAGGAGGGGGAGGAGGGGGAGGAGAGGATCAGGAAAAGGGAGAGGAGGAAGGAAAGGAGAGAGAAGAGATGCAGGAGAGAGATAGGAACGTGGTAAGAACGAGTTGAAGGTGGAGAAATTGAAACAAAAGGTAAAGCGTCAGGGTCGAGAAAAGGAAGAGATTCGCCAAGAAGAAAGCAGGCTTAAGGCGGTCGTATCAAAACGATCCCATGTGCGTGATGGGACGTGAGGATCGTGGAATTATACTTGCCTAAGATATCACAGTGACAAAGTGCGTCGTACTTAGTTTGGAGAGCGGTGCGGTGGGAGTCATGTGTCGAACGAAGACATGAATGCAGGAAGAAAGGTCCTTAGGGATATAAGAATGCACCTTGTGTGGACGAGATAGGAGTTGGTCTCCACGACGAAACACAGCGCCTCAAGCGGGTAAGATAAAGCAATCGGGATCGGCGTAGAAGGAGGAGAAGACGAAGAGAAGATAGAATCCTGGAAACGAAAGAGAGACACCATAACCCTAATTTTCAGCAGAGCCGAACAGTGCAGAATCCTCTTTTACACTGCGGAGCGCAATGTCTTTAGCAATTGACAAACGGAGAGTTAGCATCAGATCAATTTCCGGATTGGGCTGAGCTGAAGAGAAGCCTGTTGTAAGCTGCGGTGGTAAAGTACAATCAAATGCCGTTCCTTTTAGCGGTTAAAGAAGTCGTTCTGAATCTCTCTGATAAACCAAGAAGATTCATCAAATCATCCGGTGAAGAAGGATTCAAAAGGGTCTACCTGGTCGTTAGATGACAGAAGCGGCACGACCAAAGCGCGAATCCAATGAGCAAGTAAAGCTGTAGCTATGGATCCGGCGTTCTGAGCAACAGAGATAGGGATAGCCTCGTGCCATCGTTGTTGAACGATCTATGCGTAAGGAATGTATTCTTACCGCGGAGGGAGGTCAGTTGATTCCAACGATGTAGGATGTTGACACGTCAGCGAGGGCACGGGAGGTAGGAAGGTGCCTAGCGGGGACTTGGTGTGACAGTGTGAAGGTGGACCTTAGAACGCTGGCAGGGAAGAAAAGTGCTACACCAAGTTGCTACATCGGCATTCAGATCAGGCCACACAAATCGGGCAGCATACAGGGTATTGCAATGAAGCTCCAATGCCAGGGTGAGAAAGCGAGTGAAGATTGAGGAAGACACCCTTACGGAACGATGCAGGTACGAAAGGACGGGGGAGGACCCTGAGAGACATCGCACAGAAGTTCCTTCTCTATCCCAGGGAGTTGGGAGTACATCCAGCTTGAAGAGAATGGAATCTTGTGGAAGTGCAGGATCCCAGTAGATCTTGGACACATGTTGCATTTAGGCGTTCGTTCGATGTTGGGCAGCTGAAATCCTGCAGTCGTATATTCATGCGGATAAGAGACCGTAACGCAGTAAGTTGTCGACACTGGAAATAGTTCTGACTGAGCAGTGGTGAACTGTGAACATACTCAAGGTGACTCAGAAGCTTTCTCGAGTGATAGAGTTTGGCACGTTCAGTTCTGGACATAGCGAAAGGTAAGTGGTATTGTGATCAGTGAGTATGGGGAACTGCATTACCTCCAGAAAGTAGCGTGAAAATGCGAACGGCGACGATAAACATCTCAAGATAACTCCCTCCCTAAAAAGCATTGTAAGCGAGTCTTAGGAGGTTGCAACTTGCGCGAGAGAAAAAGGGCGAGAGGAGGACCACACTTACCGTTTCAGGTGCTGTGGATTGAACAACCTCCGACAGCATAAAATCGGATAGCATCACCTGAACTCTTTTGGCGGAAGCTGAGTCTCTGAGGATGGACTAAGCAGTTGTGGAGCTGAATGGAATGATGCATTCTTTGTTAAGCTTCAAAAGCAGCAGGTAGATCTTTCGTCAGAACCAGTCACTTTTCAGTAAACTGCTCTCAGTTTGGGAGGAGATGGTAGCGGTTGAGGGTCGGAAGAATATCAGCGCCCGATTTGAGAAAAAGATGATAGAAGTTAAGCATGCCGAGGTACTGACGAAGCTGTTTCTGAGAGACAGACCTAGGAAGGTGCGAATGGCCTCTCCAAAGCGCTTGTGGAGCGCAAAATAAATAATTAAAGAGGAACTAAAAGTTTACCATTCCGCGGATAACCAGTGTGTCTCCAGAAAGGTAGAGAAGGGACCATCACAAAAACCCACCACTTTGCCGGTGTTGAGACTCATTGCACACACGTCCAACCTGGCAAAAAAACTGCACTAGATGTTTGCTTCATGCTCGGCAGGAGAAGAGGAGCTGATGAAGGAGGAGTTCATCCAAGATTAAGGGCAAAGGTGAAGGGGGAGACCTCAAGATATCGTACATCGATGAAGCGTGAAAGTCTGAGCTGCACCCTCAAATCCAGAAAGGCATGCGTGTTACTCTCAAAGAGGCCTAAGAGTGAGTAATGGGCCTCTTCTCGTTGTCCTCTACTGCTACTGGGATCTGGTGGTACGCCCATTGTTATGAATGCATCAATGTGAAAAAAAGATGGGTCTTAAGTGGCCAGATCTAGGTGAAAAGGACTGGATGGTGCGGGACGTAGGTATGCGATCTGAGTAATTGTACAAAGCCGTTTCATGAGCCCTAATAAATCTCTCAACAGGCCTCCTTCACACAGTACCTTAGTAGGTAACCATGTGGGGGGGGTACATGAACCATGATACTTTTGAAGGCGACGACAGAGTTCGAGTGGAATGTGCTCTAAACTCCGCCTTGGCTGCCTTTGAGCTGTTCAGGAGGTTCAGACGCGAGCCGGGGCGAAGGTGTAGTGAAGAGCAGTAGTCTCTATATGGCGCACAGAATGTGAACAGGAGAAGAAGAGAACAGGGGTTCAACAGCGGCCGGAAAATCCTTCTGCAGGATGGCGATGAAGAATGAGGCGAGAGTACCAGGAGAAGAGCAACCGCAAGATTGGCCTTTATAAGCAGTTAAGAAAACTACTGTAACCTGCAGAAGACAGTAAGACGTACAACGTCAACCAATCTCCTGTTCTTCAGGTCAACCATAAGATCAAAATGTGACCATGAAAAATCTAGCTCCCCAAATGGGTTGGGTAACGTCAGCGACCACGAATACTCAGGGGAATTGACGGCGGAGAGAGAGGTCTAAGATGCACAAACGCTCTCCAACCTAGACAGGATGGTACTACCATTGTGCGTAAAGAGCCCGTCAGGAAGAGGGACAGCGGATTTTGGGTAGTATCTCGAGAAAGAAGCGAAAACGACGCACCGGTGTCAATCAGATAGATAACAAGATTTGTGACGTCAATAGGCGCAGGAACATCCTGAGAAGAGGAAGAAGGCGGAGAAGAATAACAAACGGAAGGGGTGGCCAGCTAGGATCCACCGCACTGTTATGAACCGCTGGACTAGGGATTTTCGCCTGAAAAAGTTAGCAGGGTGATTGCACTTTATGCGTACTTTCAAGCAAACGGTGGTGGTAAAAACAATACCCATTTGGATATTGTCTGCAGGGACCTGGGGTGGGAGAGCTGTACAGGAGCGGACGACCTGAGAGAGGCGGTTTGCAGGATCGAGAGTCCTTTGAGCCGTAGCATGGCGGAAGATGGACATCAGTCTACGCTTTCATGTCTGCCATGCCATGTTCCAAGCCGAAAGGACGGGTTCTCTATACTCGAAAAAAAGGGAGGAAACAGGGGTCGTGAAAAGAAAAGGCGCTGGAGATTGGAACCAAGGTAGACATAAAGGGATGGGTGCTTTTATGAGGTACCATGTATATATTATATAACTACGCTATTACACGACATATGTATTAGTATACACGGTAAAACATACATTGTGTACGGCAACGTAGCCTGTCCGTGCATCGTGTATAGACGATAGGCTGGTGTTTGATAATGCCAGGTCATTAATATACGTATATATACACCTATATAGTATTATTATATACTATAATATATAACTAACCTATATATATATACGTAACTATAATATAGCGATAATAGACGTATATATATATATTATACACTATATATATATATAAATAAAAAAAAAGTAAAGGAAAATTTAAAATTAAATAGCACAAATAATACTGAAATAATAAAATAAAACTGGTTCAAAAATTAGAAAAAAAAATTCAAAATTTAATTTAACTCAAAAGTACCAAGGTGAAAATTGAAAAAGAATTTATATTTTATTTAGCATCCAAAAAGAAAATGTTATTATATAATAATAATAAATAAAAATAATAATATGAATAAAATAAAATAATTCATTATAATGAAGAAATATTAATAATAGATAGAGAAAGATGATAAGGATAATGAATAGATTCAGAATTTAATTTAGTAAAAAAACAAATAGATTAAAAAATAGAAATTGAGATATGTAAAGTTTTTTTTTTATTAACTAATATTAAAATGACCTTTAATATGATTATTAATTATATTATTATTGAATTCATGAATATTCTTATTATATATCAATCTATTATTATTATTATTTATTATTATATATTATTTTATTCATTATTATAGTTATCACATATTGATTATTTCATTATTGATTAATTTCAGTTTAGTTTTTATTTCCGTCGTGGCTTCTTGAATACTTTCAAAAAAAAAATAAAAAAATAAAAATAAAAAAAAGAGCATATAAGAAATTTAAAAAATATTAGAGACGGGTCTTAGGAAGCATCAGGCAAGAAACCCATAAAGAATAGAAACTATATTGGGGCGAAAGAGAGTGGGCAAGAAACTATAAAGATAAAAATATAGTACAAAAAATAATAATAATAATAATATAATTATAATAATGAATAATAAATAGATAATGAAGATAATAATAATAATAATAATAATAATAATAATAATAATAATAATAATAATATAATAAAATAATAAAACCATTATACAAGACATAAAATAAAATAATAATAATTAATAAATTTAAAGAATTATTATTATTAATACTCCCTTCAGAGACGTTAAGAAGGGAACCGAGAGAAGAGACATACAGAGGGGAGGTGGAGTGAAAGATAGGAATAAAAGTAATGTAAAGGAGAGAAGGAGTGCGAGAAGTATAAAACGGGAAAGTAGGCAAAGAAAGTAGGATGGAAAAGATAAATGCCTGAGCTGCAGGAGAAGAGGAAACAGACCAGGAAGACTAGTGATGGCCAGAAACACGGAGAGCATATAGAAGTTGAAAAGCTAATATAAGACTCATCGGCTCTCTAGGCAATCCTGAAGTAGTTAAGTTTTGGAATTCCATCGTGATGCGAGGATAATACTGTACCATTCTCTGGTAGTTTTCTGAATAAGAAGAGTGCGACGAACAAAAACCTGACTCCTGGAGATAGTTAAGTGGAGATAACACCAGCAAAGAGAGCTATTCTTGCATCCAATAGGAGGTCAGGAAGTTGTTCTGATCTCCTAGATGAGTGTGTTCCCTCGTAGAAGTTCTTCGTACTTTGTGCATTTCTTCCTTGAGAAAGGGAACAGGCGCGTAAGAGCAAAGTAGTTGGTACTGAAAGATCATAGGCAGTAACGGGAAGAAGCAGCGACAGTGTAGGATGAATCCCTAAGCGAGGGATACATCATCAAGCAGGATAGGATACAAAACCGTTTACTGTACTTTGTCGCCTCATCACTGATCGTACGGAGGATGCCATCTACTAGTGAAAACCATGTTAATATTTCAGGATTGAGGAGTGTGGTAAGAAAGGAGAGAAAGGACGAAAGTGGTGAGGGGTGGAGGATTGAGTGTACGTGCGTTGTCTCCCAATGACGAGGCATGGGAATTTGAAGAGTTAGAGATTAAGGAATATGACGAGAGAGAAAGGTAAGAATTAGGGAGAGGGATGAAGGAAAGGAAGAAGGCAAAAACCACAAGCATCAATACTAGAAAAATAAATAATGCAAAAAGAGTTAATGAAGGTGATAATCAAAGTCTGCGAAAATAAAAACCTAACTATTTGTTTCTGGCGGAACCTTTCTATTTTAAAGACGAAACTTAATTTTTGCTATCCAAATGGTTATCTTGTTTTCTAGTTGACCGAAACTATTTTGTTTCCCGGCAGAATTATAAATTAAATACTAAAACTTTTTTTGTTTCCGGTGTTTGACGCGTATCTATATATATTATGAAATTTAGAAAAAATCATTTAAAAAAATAAGTACTTTATATACTAACCATCTTTTCCGCAAATAAAATAAAATAATACCAACTAATAAATACTAATAATATATAAAATCATAAAATAATAATAATACATAATAAATAAACAATACATAATGCATATTGAAATAAAACAAAACTAAACTAAACAAAACAACAAAACTAAAAACTAATCATACTGGAAAACTAAAGCGAGAGCGTACCACAACTTGCATGAGAATCTAAACTAAACGATTGACCCAATACAAAACAAGCAACGTAAACTCACATTCTGTTCTAGACCACATCAGATAGACTCTTGTCGGTGCCTACTCAGATTTCGCGAGTACAAGTTAGTCTCAAATATTAAATTGTTGCATAGGTCTTAGAGCGGGTGTTGTGGCAGCTTAAACTTTATCTTATCGGGTTCAGCGGGCATAAAAGAATCGTGACACGATATAGTTTACTACATGATTTTAGCAGTGGCGAGAAAGGTTTTATTGCAACTATAAGGCAGTTTGAGTGGAATTTGTATTTCTATATCAATTAATAATTAATCATAGCTATAACCTGGAATTAATAAACTCCAAAGTATATAAATATAAATAATGAATGCTAATATCATATTTAAACAATATCATTATTCTCACTTAAATGTTAACAATATAATATTTTATACTCAAAAGAAAATTATTAATTACTGAATTTATTTGAAAATAGTTAATAATAAAAGAAAACAAAATATGTATTTACAATAGTGGATATGTTGCGCGAGCACAGTATTTGAGATGAAGGCTGAAAGTAAAAACCTCTAATTAGTTTGTGAAAACCATACACAATTACACATTTAACGAGATATAGTGGCCATTAGAATATATACTTCAGGCGTAAGGTTCTCCCATGAATATAAATTAGCACTTACTAATAGATAATGACACTCTTAGTTATATATAATTACTAAAAAGTGAGTATGACATATCCAATAGTGAAAAATCAGATTTAAGTAATATATAAATATAAAAAATATAAAAGAAATAGTAATATATAATAAATGGCCACTTCACAGGGGTACCATAGCATTATCACTAATTACACATTTTATTAACATTATTTGCACGTCTATTTCACTGTCCACCATGAGATTAAAAGGAATATCACATCCTTGAAAAAGTCTTTAAACCTTCATTAATTAAGTAAAAACCATAAATATCTTGTAAGCATTATAAAGCGTCGTTGTCGTGCGAAATGGCGCAAGATAAGTGAGATACACGACAGTCGTAATAAAAATTTTGTGTAAATTGGCCATAGTGAGAAAAGAGATTTCGTTCAAAAAAAACTAACTCGCTTTTGCAAATTTGCACGCTTTTGGTAAAAATTGACCTGACATCTCAAAAATACACCTACAAAATTAAAATATATAATAAATAATATTAAATTATAATAATTATAATATAATTAGTATATAATATAATTATATATATAATTATATATATTAATATTAAATTATAATAATATATGTTTTAATAAAATAATAAATATATATAATAGTAATTGATATATAATAATATATAAATAGTTAGTTTAATTAATTAATAATATATCATATAATTTAAAATTATAAATATTAAATTTAAATTAATAAATTTATATATATTATATAAAATAGTAAATAATATAAATTATATATAATAGAATATTATAATAATATAATAATATATATTAATATTAATAAAATTAATTATATATAGATTATAGTATATTTTATATAAATAAAATAATATATAAATATATATATATAATATAATATAATAATTTATATATATAATATAATATATAAATTATTATGTATATATATTATATAATAAAATATATATATATTATATTTATATAATTAGTATATATAAGTATTTATTAAAAATATATAATATATATATATATATATATAATATATATATATATTCTATACTATATTACTAATGGCTATACTTATTAGGATCTACTTTTTTTTATATCATCTCACGATATATTTATTATATATTCTTACAATATGAAATGCATTTTCAGAACCATAGATAAATTACAGCTTTAACCTATAAATAATAAGAAATTTACTTACGAAATAAATATCTTCAATTTTTATTGCTGAAACTACCCGACCTTTACATTAGATGTAATTTTAATAATAATTCTTCGATACATTTGAACATTTATTGAGAAAAAAATACCTTATATATAATTAAATAGTTAAATTAATTAATTAATTGTTATTAAATTTAATATATTTATTTATTAATATACTTATTTAAAATTAAATCCTGATCTTATAAAATTGGTCTTATCCACAAAATCGGTCTATTATTATACTTATAGATTATAGAAAAAACTATTAATATTTTTTTGGGTATAGCTTGAAATAAATAATATTATAACTAATAGGGTAGTATGTATAAATGTGATGAATATCGAATATTCGATAATTCAATATTTTGATTTATCATATCATATATGTATTTAAGAATTTTATATATATTCCAATCTATTATAAAATTATAATTTCTGTTTATAATATATATTATATATATATATTATTATGGTGCCAGCCTCTAGAAGAGCACAATCCCCTTATCTTCAAAAACTCATACAGCTACCGGAAAAGAGAGAATACATTGCTGGTGCTGTCTAATTTTAGTGTGTTTTTAATAATAGAAAAATTAAAAAAAATAAAAAAAAACTGATATATATATATCTCCAAAAAAGCTACAATAAGCTACATGGGATAAATAAATACATTTAGAGAGCCTGTAAAATGTACGTTAGGAAAATGTAAAAAAAAAATTAAAAAAAAATAAAATATTTGTTAGTAAATGACACATAGTATATGAGGAAAAGCCTATTTAAGACCTTTATTCGTTACTCGTTAAAATAAATAACGCTCTAATTAAATAAATTTTGCTTTTTTTTAACTAAAGGAATTACCAACAGGTGTATACCGCACCGATGGCAAGGAGTCGGGGTCTCTCGGCCTTCCGGGAACTACGGGGTAGGACTAATTCCCCCTCCGGGAGGTTCTCCGGAACCCTCGCTCTTTGTATTGCGGTTGTCCGCAGGGTTCTCGCCCCTCCGCCTACGGGGTCAATGGACAAAACGTACCTTCTCCCACGTGGTTACGTCCTAGTCTCGAACCACCCCTTGTACCATCTGCGAGTAGGTGACTATACAAAGACGTTCTAAGAATCAGGAGAATGATAAACCGGAATAGCCGGAAGCTGGTTCAAAAATAATAATTTTTGGCTGTCTCTGTGTGGACTGAATCAAATTATAAAAAAATATTTTCAAAGTTATAATAATGCTAGGTAAGAGCCGGAGCCAGGAGCTCGGTGAAATCCGTGATATATTAAGCCGTGAGTCGCGGAGTCAAGAACGGTGCCAAAAAAATTATTTTAACCGTGAGGCTCCGATGCCGTGCTTAGCCTTATTGGATGGCAAAGTGATCACAGAATCTATTGGTAATATATTTATATAGTTATAATTAATATATTAATAATTATAAATAATAATAATATATATAATATTAATTAAAATTAATTAATAATAATAATAATTAATATAATAATTAATTAATATAATAATAATTAATTAAAATAATAAATAAACAATTATAATAACAATATATATATAATAATAATAAATAATTAATATAGAATAATAAATAAAATTATATATATAATTAATTATAATATAAATAATAATAATATTAAATTAATAATAATAATATTATAGATATTAAATAAATTTGATAATAATAATAATAATAATTCAGCATAATGTATTCAAAAATTTTAATAAAAACTATAATATTTTTTAACATATTAGAGTCAATCTACTACAACTCACCACCCTCACTCACTCCAAAAAAATAATAGCACCAAATATATTTGTATGTGTGTGTTATATTTTTTTTTAGTTTTTTTACATCTTTCTACTTTTGAAATTTTACAAGAATAACCTAATATGTAACATATTGCTTTAAATCTTACTCCTTCTAATTACCCTACGGATTTTTTTCCCTTTTCTAGTTTTTATTTTTTTTGTGTTTTTTATTATATAATACAGTTTCCTCGTTAATCATACTCTATGCAAGCGATCTCGCAGAACAAATGAGTACGTAGAGTTTACCCGTATAGAGTATGATGTGAGTTTTTGAGATATGGAGAATATGAGTGGATAGATTCTATAGTATATAGTATATAGAGAATAAGTATATATATACGTATATATAGAAATAATGAGTATAAGAGATTGATTGAGTTTTGACACGTAAGAGAAACTTATAGTATATATATATATATATATTATATTATATATAGTATATTATATATATAGTATATATTATTGTAATATATATGATTCTTATATAATATTATATATTATATCGATTTTTAAGCTTCACACTAAAAAAATTAAAAAAAATAACTTGTCCGAATGCATATATAAAATTCTTTCATTAAAAAATAAAATGGTCGTGACGGGAAATTAAAAAAGGCCTAGATGGACATATATATATATGATATATAATATGTAATATGTATATAAATATATATATATATATATATATGTATATATAATATATATATATATAATATATATAGATATATATATATTATATATATATTATATATATATATATATCAATATTATATATATATATATGATATATTAAGTAGATAGATAGTGAAGATATAGACTGGAGATTATAGTAAGATAGAATAGGGTATGAAACAAAAAAAACATGTTGGTATTTATGGAAAAATAAAGACATCAGCATCTGTTAGAGCTTTTATTTTATAAAAAAATCAAATATTAACAATGTTCTTTTTATTTTGTGAGGTTTTATGCTATTTTGAGAATGGTTTTTTATAGTTTAGTTATTTATTTGATGAGTTTTAATATAGATTTTATAAATGAGGCAAAAAATCACTAACTGTGAAACTAGTATACACATGTGCTAAACACATATTTTAAAATTCTTAAATATAAATTACTATTATCTAAAGATAGCAACTCTCTTGATAAACTGTATAAACAGGTATTAATTATAATTTTATTATTGAGTTTTACAGAAACTCATAAAGTATAAAATATT